>JAFBJZ010000936.1:0-157500 GCA_016785225.1 Psettodes erumei
AAGTGCTTTTCTCGGCGAGAAAAGCTGACACTCACCCGCCTGTTTGAACTTGTGCAGAAGGGGTGACCCATGGAATTTTTGCTTTATATCCATTATCAACTGACCAACAATGATATAAAAGTGTTATTTTTATGATTCCAGGCACCCATGTCCCCCAACACACAGTACAGTGCATTTCATGCTTTTCTCTGCAAGAAAAGCAGGTTTTGGTCATATGCCTGTTTGCTCTTGTGCAGAAGCGGGGACCCATCAACTTTTCGCTTCATATGCATTGGTAACTGACCAAGAATGATATGAAAGTGTTATTTTATGATTCCAGGCACCGATGTCTATCAAAACACAGTACTGTGCATTAGGTGCTTTTCTCGGCAAGATATAAAAACACATGACCGTTGATTAAGTGCTTTTCTCTGCGAGAAAATCTCACAGTCACTGGCCTGTTTGCTCTTGTCCAGAAGCGGGGACCCATTCACTTTTTGCTCCATATGTATTGTCTGTTGGGATTCTGAACCTGGTGGTGAGCAATGGAGGCTCACCACGCATAACCAAGTTTCGACCACATGGCTTTCTTTGTCTTGGAGACAAAGGAAAGCACCGGAACCTTAAAGTCCCACAACCTTCCAGGTGTGAAATCTGATCCAGCAGCCACCACTGGATGACTGTGGCATGTGACCTCTGAGGTCATCAAGTCATATAAAGGCTGTGCTCAGCCTTTATCCGCTCTCTTCTCTTGAAGCTCTTCTCTTCTCTTCTCCAAGCCCTGGAACCACTCTCCAGGGATCCCCAGCTGTGCAGCTGCAGCTGGCCGTCTGGGGTAGCTTGCTGACCAAAGCAGATCCTCAGACCTTTCCTCACAGCAGCGACGCGAGAGCCTGCTGAGGAACGATCAAGATCCGCAACAACTCCATTAGCCAACAAACACAAGGTTTGTAGGCTAATCCTCCATACAACAGGAGCCACACAGCGAGATGTCACGACGTCCTTCCATAGCAACATCTGCATGAAGGCCAAAATTGTTAGTCCTGTCTGCCCAGATGTCATTGCCATGAATGAACTTTTCCAACTTGGATGGACACTTGTGCTCTCACAATCACACCTCAAGTGAGATCGTGAGACCAAAGGGGGGAATGTTGGGACCTGAACCTGGTGGTGAGCAGTGGAGGCTCACCACGCATAACCAAGTTTCGACCACATGGCTTTCTTTGTCTTGGAGACAAAGGAAAGCACCGGAACCTTAAAGTCCCACAACCTTCCAGGTGTGAAATCCGATCCAGCAGCCACCACTGGATGACTGTGGCATGTGACCTCTGAGGTAATCAAGTCATATAAAGGCTGTGCTCAGCCTTTATTCGCTCTCTTCTCTTGAAGCTCCTTTCTCTTGCAACTCTTCTCTTCTCCAAGCTCTTCAACAACACACACACTCACCCAGCACATGGTCTGAGTGCCTCCACAGATCTTCTTTGTTCAGGGCCTCCAGGCCTCAGCAGCCATTTTGACACACCCAGACACACACACACACACACACACACACACACACACACACACACACACACACACACACACATACGCACACACCTGTAGAAAGTACACTGTAGCTAGATTGTATGTTTCCTTTTCTTTTATTCTTGTTAATAAATGATTGTTAAACATACCTGTTGTCTGTTTAATGTTGCACAAGAGTGAATTCCGCCAACCTCTACACGGTCAAGAACTCCAAATTCCTTCTACCTAAACTAGTTGTTAATCTGGTAATTTTGGTTCTAGTTATTAAATGAATTATTAATCAGAGTTCCAAATTGACAATTTAGTACTAGTTATGAGATTGATTTAATAAATTGGCTATCTTTCCCTTGTAGCAAGGGTAGTACCCCGAGGTGATCTAATGTATTAGATCCAATTATTTAATAATTAATAATTATTATTCTAATAATTATTAACTATTTTGGATAGCCAAACCCCAATAATTAGTGCCCTTAGTAGGCAACCTCAACAAAGGGTGCTCCAGCAAATGGTGCCTCCGTGAGGTAAAGAACAATTGGTGACCACGTGTTACGCGCCAAAAGTGTTATTTTTATGATTCCAGGCACCAATGTCTGTCAAAAAACAGTACCGTCCATTAAGTGCTTTTCTTGGCGAGAAAAGCTCACACTCACTGGCCTGTTTGCTCTTGTGCAGATGGGGTGACCCATGGAATTTTTTTCTTTATATACATTATCAACTGACAAAGAATGATACTAAAGTGTTATTTCATGATTCCATGCAACCATCTCCCCCAAAACACAGTACCGTGCATTTAGTGCATTTAGAAAAGCAGGTTTTGGTCATATGCCTGTTTGCTCTTGTGCAGAAGCGGGGACCCATGAACTTTTTTGCTCCATATATATTGTCAACTGACCAAGAATGATATGAAAGTGTTATTGTATGATTCCAGGCACCGATGTCTATCAAAAAACACAGTACCATCCATTAAGTGCTTTTCTCGGCGAGAAAAGCTCACACTCACCGGCCTGTTAGAGCTTGTGCAGAAGGGGTGACCCATGAACTTTTCACTCCATATATATTGTCAACTGACCAAGAATGATATGAAAGTGTAATTGTATGATTCCAGGCACCGATGTCTATCAAAACACAATACCATCCATTAAGTGCTTTTCTCGTGAGAGAAAAGCTCACACTCACCAGCCTGTTTGAACTTGTGCAGAAGGGCTGACCCATGGAATTTTTTGCTCCATATGCATTGTCAACTGACCAACAATGATATAAAAGTGTTATTTCATGATTCCAGTCACCCATGCCCCCCAAAACACAATTCCGTTCATTAAGTGCTTTTCTCGGCGAGAAAAGCAGGTTTTGGTCATATGCCTGTTTGCTCTTGTGCAGAAGCGTGGATCCATAAACTTTTTGCTCCATATGCATTGTCAACTGACCAAGAATGATATTAAAGTGTTATTTTATGATTCCAGGCACCGATATCTATCAAAACATAGTACCGTGCATCAGGTGCTTTTCTCGGCGAGATATAAAAACACATGCCCGTCCATTAAGTGCTTTTCTCGGCGAGAAAGGCTCGCTCACCGGCCTGTTTGAACTTGTGCAGAAGGGGTGACCGATGGAATTTTTGCTTCATATCCATTATCAACTGACCAACAATGATATAAAAGTGTTATTTTATGATTCCAGGCACCGATGTCTGTCAAAACACAGTACCGTCCATTAAGTGCTTTTCTCGGCGAGAAAAGCTCACACTCACTAGCCTGTTTGCTCTTGTGCAGAAGGGGTGACCCATGGAATTTTTTTTCTTTATATACATTACCAACTAACAAAGAATGATACTAAAGTGTTATTTCATGATTCCATGCAACCATCTCCCCCAAAACACAGTACCGTGCATTTAGTGGGAGAAAAGCAGGTTTGGTCATATGCCTGTTTGCTCTTGTGCAGAAGCGGGGACCCATGAACTTTTCACTCCATATATATTGTCAACTGACCAAGAATGATATGAAAGTGTAATTGTATGATTCCAGGCACCGATGTCTATCAAAACACAATACCATCCATTAAGTGCTTTTCTCGGCGAGAAAAGCTCACACTCACCAGCCTGTTTGAACTTGTGCAGAAGGGCTGACCCATGGAATTTTTTCTCCATATGCATTGTCAACTGACCAACAATGATATACAAGTGTTATTTCATGATTCCAGTCACCCATGCCCCCCAAAACACAATTCCGTTCATTAAGTGCTTTTCTCGGCGAGAAAAGCAGGTTTTGGTCATATGCCTGTTTGCTCTTGTGCAGAAGCGTGGATCCATAAACTTTTTGCTCCATATGCATTGTCAACTGACCAAGAATGATATTAAAGTGTTATTTTATGATTCCAGGCACCGATATCTATCAAAACATAGTACCGTGCATCAGGTGCTTTTCTCGGCGAGATATAAAAACACATGCCCGTCCATTAAGTGCTTTTCTCGGCGAGAAAGGCTCACGCTCACCGGCCTGTTTGAACTTGTGCAGAAGGGGTGACCGATGGAATTTTTGCTTCATATCCATTATCAACTGACCAACAATGATATAAAAGTGTTATTTTTATGATTCCAGGCACCGATGTCTGTCAAAACACAGTACCGTCCATTAAGTGCTTTTCTCGGCGAGAAAAGCTCACACTCACTGGCCTGTTTGCTCTTGTGCAGATGGGGTGACCCATGGAATTTTTTTCTTTATATACATTACCAACTAACAAAGAATGATACTAAAGTGTTATTTCATGATTCCATGCAACCATCTCCCCCAAAACACAGTACCGTGCATTTAGTGCAGGTTTTGGTCATATGCCTGTTTGCTCTTGTGCAGAAGCGGGGACCCATGAACTTTTCACTCCATATATATTGTCAACTGACCAAGAATGATATGAAAGTGTTATTGTATGATTCCAGGCACCGATGTCTATCAAAACACAGTACCATCCATTAAGTGCTTTTCTCGGCGAGAAAAGCTCACACTCACCGGCCTGTTAGAGCTTGTGCAGAAGGGGTGACCCATGGAATTTTTGCTTTATATCCATTATCAACTGACCAACAATGATACAAAAGTGTCATTTTTATGATTCCAGGCACCCATGCCCCCCAAAACACAGTACCGTGCATTTCATGCTTTTCTCGGCGAGAAAAGGTGACACTCACCTGCCTGTTTGAACTTGTGCAGAAGGGGTGACCCATGGAATTTTTGCTCTATATCCATTATCAAGTGGCCAACAATGATATAAAAGAGTTATTTTTATAATTCCAGGCACCCATGTCCCCCAAAACACAGTACCGTGCATTTCGTGCTTTTCTCTGCGAGAAAAGCAGGTTTTGGTCATATGCCTGTTTGCTCTTGTCCAGAAGCAGGGACCCATGAACTTTTTGCTCCATATGCATGGTCAACTGACCACGAATGATATTAAAGTGTTATTTCATGATTCCAGGCACCCATGTCCCCCAAAACACAGTACTGTGCATTAAGTGCTTTTCTCGGCGAGATATAAAAACAGATGACCATCTATTAAGTACTTTTCTCAGCGAGAAAAGGTCACACTCACCGGCCTGTTTGAACTTGTGCAGAAGGGGTGACCCATGGAATTTTTGCTTTATGTCCATTATCAAGTGACCAACAATTATATAAAAGTGTTATTTTTATGATTCCAGGCACCCATGTCCCCCAAAACACAGTACCGTGCATTTCGTGCTCTTCTCGGCGAGAAAGGCATGTTTTAGTCATATGCCTGTTTGCTCTTGTGCAGAAGCGTGCATCCATGAACTTTTTGCTCCATATGCAATGTCAACTGACCAACAATGATATAAAAGTGTTATTTCATGATTCCAGGCACCCATGTCCCCCAAAACACAGTACCGTGCATTCTCGCAGAGAAAAGCAGGTTTTGGTCATATGCCTGTTTGTTCTTGTGCAGAAGCAGGGACCCATGGACTTTTCGCTGCATATGTATTGGCAACTGACTAAGAATGATATGAAAGTGTTATTTGATGATTCCAGGCACCGATGTCTATCAAAACACAGTACCGTGCATTGAGTGCTTTTCTCGGCGAGAAAGGCTCACACTCACTGGCCTGTTTGCTCTTGTGCAGAAGGGTGACCCATGGAATTTTTGCTTTATATCCATTATCAACTGACAAAGAATGATACTAAAGTGTTATTTCATGATTCCATGCAACCATCTCCCCCAAAACACAGTACCGTGCATTCAGTGCTTTTCTCGGGGAGAAAAGCAGGTTTTGGTCATATACCTGTTTGCTCTTGTGCAGAAGTGGGGACCAATGAACGTTTCGCTTCATATATATTGTCAACTGACCAAGAATGATATGAAAGTTTTATTTTATGATTCCAGGCACCCATGTCCCCCAAAACACAGTACCGTCCATTAAGTGCTTTTCTCTCGGCGAGAAAAGCTGACACTCACCAGCCTGTTTGAACTTGTGCAGAAGGGGTGACCCATGGAATTTTTGGTTTTATATCCATTATCAACTGACCAACAATGATATAAAAGTGTTATTTTTATGGTTCCAGGCACCCATGTCCCCCAAAACACAGTACCGTGCCTTTAGTGCTTTTCTCGGCGAGAAAGGCATGTTTTAGTCATATGCCTGTTTGCTCTTGTGCAGAAGCGTGCATCCATGAACTTTTTGCTCCATATGCAATGTCAACTGACCAACAATGATATAAAAGTGTTATTTCATGATTCCAGGCACCCATGTCCCCCAAAACACAGTACCGTGCATTCTCGCAGAGAAAAGCAGGTTTTGGTCATATGCCTGTTTGTTCTTGTGCAGAAGCAGGGACCCATGGACTTTTCGCTGCATATGTATTGGCAACTGACTAAGAATGATATGAAAGTGTTATTTGATGATTCCAGGCACCGATGTCTATCAAAACACAGTACCGTGCATTGAGTGCTTTTCTCGGCGAGAAAGGCTCACACTCACTGGCCTGTTTGCTCTTGTGCAGAAGGGGTGACCCATGGAATTTTTTGCTTTATATCCATTATCAACTGACAAAGAATGATACTAAAGTGTTATTTCATGATTCCATGCAACCATCTCCCCCAAAACACAGTACCGTGCATTCAGTGCTTTTCTCGGGGAGAAAAGCAGGTTTTGGTCATATACCTGTTTGCTCTTGTGCAGAAGTGGGGACCAATGAACGTTTCGCTTCATATATATTGTCAACTGACCAAGAATGATATGAAAGTTTTATTTTATGATTCCAGGCACCCATGTCCCCCAAAACACAGTACCGTCCATTAAGTGCTTTTCTCGGCGAGAAAAGCTGACACTCACCAGCCTGTTTGAACTTGTGCAGAAGGGGTGACCCATGGAATTTTTGGTTTTATATCCATTATCAACTGACCAACAATGATATAAAAGTGTTATTTTTATGGTTCCAGGCACCCATGTCCCCCAAAACACAGTACCGTGCCTTTAGTGCTTTTCTCGGCGAGAAAAGCAGCTTTTGGTCATGTTCCTCTTAGCTCTTGTGCAGAAGCGTGGATCCATGAACTTTTCGCTCCATATATGTTGTAAACTGACCAAGAATGATATGAAAGTGTTATTTTATGATTCCAGGCACCGATGTCTATCAAAACACAGGACCGTCCATTACGTGCTTTTCTCGGCGAGACAAGCTCACACTCACCGGCCTGTTTGACCTTGTGCAGAAGGGGTGACCCATGGAATTTTTGCTTTATATCCATTATTAACTGACCAACAATGATATAAAAGTGTTATTTTTATTATTCCAGGCAGCCATGTCCCCCAAAACACAGTACCGTGCATTTCGTGCTTTTCTCTGCGAGAAAAGCAGGTTTTGGTCATATGCCTGTTTGCTCTTGTCCAGAAGCAGGGACCCATGAACTTTTTGCTCCATATGCATGGTCAACTGACCACGAATGATATTAAATTGTTATTTTATGATCCCAGGCACCGATTACTATCAAAACACAGTACCGTGCATTTAGTGCTTTTCTCGGGGAGAAAGCAGGTTTTGGTCATATGCCTGTTTGCTCGTGTGCAGAAGCGGGGACCCTTGAACTTTTCGCTCCATATATGTTGTAAACTGACAAAGAATGATATGAAAGTGTTATTTTATGATTCCAGGCACCGATGTCTATCAAAACACAGTACAGTCCATTAAGTGCTTTTCTCGGCGAGATATAAAAACACATGACCGTCCATTCAGTGCTTTTCTCGGCGAGAAAAGCAGGTTTTGGTCATAGGCCTGCTTGCTCTTGTGCAGAAGCGGGGACACATGAACTTTTCGCTCCATATGCATTGTCAACTGACCAAGAATGATATTAAAGTATTATTTTATGATTCCAGGCACCCATGTCCCCCAAAACACAGTACCGTGCATTTAGTGCTTTTCTGGGCGAGACATAAAAACACATGACCGTCCATTAAGTGCTTTTCTCGGCGAGAAAAGCTCACGCTCACTGGCCTGTTTGCTCTTGTGCAGCAGGGGTGACCCATGGAATTTTTTTCTTTATATCCATTACCAACTGACAAAGATTGATACTAAAGTGTTATTTCATGATTCCATGCAACCATCTCCCCCAAAACACAGCACCGTGTATTTAGTGATTTTCTCGGGGAGAAAAGCAGGTTTTGGTCATATGCCTGTTTGCTCTTGTGCAGAAGCGGGGACCCATGAACTTTTTGCTCTATATGCATTGTCAACTGACCAAGAATGATATAAAAGTGTTATTTCATAATTCCAGGCACCCATGTCCCCCAAAACACAGTACCGTGCATTTCGTGCTTTTCTCTGCGAGAAAAGCAGGTTTTGGTCATATGCGTGTTTGCTCTTGTGCAGAAGCGGGGAGCCATCAACTTTTTGCTCCATATGCATTGTCAACTGACCAAGAATGATATGAAAGTGTTATTTCATGATTCCAGGCACCCATGTCTATCAAAACACAGTACCGTGCATTAGGTGATTTTCTCGGCGAGATGTAAAAACGCATGACCGTCCATTAAGTGCTTTTCTCGGCGAGAAAATCTCACAGTCACTGGCCTGTTTTCTCTTGTCCAGAAGTGGGGACCCATGAACGTTTTGCTCCATATGCATTGTCAACTGACCAACAATGATATAAAAGTGTTATTACATGATTCCAGGCACCCATGTCCCCCAAAGCACAGTACCGTTCATTAAGTGCCTTTCTCGGCGAGAAAAGCAGGTTTTGGTCATATGCCTGTTTGCTCTTGTGCAGAAGCGTGGATCCATGAACTTTTTGCTCCATATGCAATGTCAAATGACCAAGAATGATATGAAAGTGTTATTTTATGATTCCAGGCACCCATGTTCCCCAAAATACAGTACCGTGCATTTAGTGCTTTTCTGGGCGAGATATAAAAACACATGACCGTCCATTAAGTGCTTTTCTCGGCGAGAAAAGCTCACACTCCCCGGCCTGTTTAACCTTGTGCAGAAGGGGTGACCCATGGAATCTTTGCTTTATATCCATTATCAACTGACCAACAATGATATAAAAGTGTTATTTTTATGATTCCAGGCACCCATGTCCCCCAAAACACAGTACCGTGCATTTAGTGCTTTTCTCGGCGAGAAAAGCAGGTTCTGGTCATATGCCTGTTTGCTCTTGTGCAGAAGCGGGGACCCATCAACTTTTTGCTCCATATGCATTGTCAACTGACCAAGAATGATATTAAAGTGTTATTTTATGATTCCAGGCGCCAATGTCTATCAAAACACAGTACCGTGCATTTGTTGCTTTTCTCTGCGAGAAAAGCAGGTTTTGGTCATATGCCTGTTTGCTCTTGTGCAGAAGCGGGGACCCATGAACTTTTCGCTGCGTGTATATTGTCAACTGACCAAGAATGATATGAAAGTGTTATTTTATGGTTCCAGGCACCCATGTCCCCCAAAACACAGTCCCGTCCATTAGGTGCTTTTCTCGCCGAGATAAGCTGACACTCACCGGCCTGTTTGAACTTGTGCAGAAGGGGTGACCCATGGATTTTTTGCTTTATATGCATTATGAACTGACCAACAATGATCTAAAAGTGTTATTTTTATGATTCCAGGCACCCATGTCCCCCAAAACACAGTACCGTGCATTTAGTGCTTTTCTCGGTGAGAAAAGCAGGTTTCGGTCATATGCCTGTTTGCTCTTGTGCAGAAGCGTGGACCCATCAACTTTTTGCTCCATATTCATTGTCAGCTGACCAAGAATGATATTAAAGTGTTATTTTATGATTCCAGGCACCGATGTCTATCAAAACACAGTACCGTCCATTAAGTGCTTTTCTCGGCGAGAAAAGCTGACACTCACCGGCCTGTTTGAACTTGTGCAGAAGTGGTGACCCATGGAATTTTTGCTTTATATCCATTATCAACTGACCAAGAATGATATAAAAGTGTTATTTTTATGATTCCAGGCACCCATGTCCCCCAAAACACAGTACCATCCATTTCGTGCTTTTCTCTGCGAGAAAAGCAGGTTTTGGTCATATGCCTGTTTGCTCTTATGCAGAAGCAGGTACCCATTAACTTTTTGCTCCATATGCATTGTCAACTGACCAAGAATGATATTAAATTGTTATTTTATGATTCCAGGCACCGATGTCTATCAAAACACAGTACCGTGCATTAGGTGCTTTTCTCGGCGAGATATGAAAACACATGACCGTCCATTAAGTGCTTTTCTCGGCGAGAAAATCTGACAGTCACTGGCCCATTTTCTCTTGTCCAGAAGCGGGGACCCATGAACTTTTCGCTTCATATATATTGTCAACTGACCAAGAATGATATGAAAGTGTTATTTTATGATCCCAGGCACCGATGTCTATCAAAACACAGTACCGTCCATTACGTGCTTTTCTCGGCAAGAAAAGCTGACACTCACCGGCCTGTTTGAACTTGTGCAGAAGGGGTGACCCATGCAATCTTTGCTTTATAACCATTATCAACTGACAAAGAATGATAGTAAAGTGTTATTTCATGATTCCATGCACTCATGTCCACCAAAGCACAGTACTGTCCCTTGTAAGCTTTTCTCGGGGAGAAAAGCAGGTTTTGGTCCTATGCCTTTTTACTCCTGTGCAAAAGTGGGGACCCATGAACTGTTTGCTCCATATGCATTGTCAACTGACCAAGAATGATATTAAAGTGTTATTTTATGATTCAAGGCACCCATGTCCCCCCAAAACACAGCACCGTGCATTTCGTACTCCTCTCGGCGAGAAAAGCTCACACTCACTGGCCTGTTTGCCCTTGTGCAGAAGGGGTGACCCATGGAATTTTTTGCTTTATATCCATTATCAACTGACAAAAAATTATATTAAAGTGTTATTTCATGATTCCATGCACCCGTGTACACCAAAACACAGTGATGTCCCTTGTGAGCTTTTCTCTGCGAGAAAAGCACGTTTTGGTCATATGCCTGTTTGCTCTTGTGCAGAAGCGGAGACCCATGAACTTTTTGCTCTATATGCATTGTCAACTGACCAAGAATGATATGAAAGTGTTATTTTATGATTCCAGGCACCGATGTCTATCAAAACACAGTACCGTCCATTAAGTGCTTTTCTCGGCGAGAAAAGCTCACGCTCACCCGCCAGTTTGAACTTGTGCAGAAGGGGTGACCGATGGAATTTTTGCTTCATATCCATTATCAAGTGACCAACAATTATATAAAAGTGTTATTTTTATGATTCCAGGCACTCATGTCCCCCAAAACACAGTACCGTGCATTTAGTGCTTTTCTCGGCGAGAAAAGAAGCTTTTGGTCATATGCCTGTTTGCTCTTGTGCAGAAGCGTGGATCCATGAACTTTTTGCTCCATATGCATTGTCCACTGACCAACAATGATATAAAAGTGTTATTTCATGATTCCAGGCACCCATGTCCCCAAAACACAGTACCGTGCATTTACTGATTTTCTCGGGGAGAAAAGCAGGTTTTGGTCATATGCCTGTTTGCTCTTGTGCAGAAGCGGGGACCCATGAACTTTTTGCTCCATATGCATTGTCAACTGACCAAGAATGATATGAAAGTGTTATTTTATGATTCCAGGCACCGATGTCTATCAAAACACAGTACCGTCCATTAAGTGCTTTTCTCGGCGAGAAAAGCTGACACTCACCGGCCTTTTTGAACTTGTGCAGAAGTGGTGACCCATGGAATTTTTGCTTTATATCCATTATCAACTGACCAAGAATGATATAAAAGTGTCATTTTTATGATTCCAGGCACCCATGTCCCCCAAAACACAGTACCATCCATTTCGTGCTTTTCTCTGCGAGAAAAGCAGGTTTTGGTCATATGCCTGTTTGCTCTTGTGCAGAAGCGGGGACCCATGAACTTTTCGCTTCATATATATTGTCAACTGACCAAGAATGATATGAAAGTGTTATTTTATGATCCCAGGCACCGATGTCTATCAAAACACAGTACCGTCCATTACGTGCTTTTCTCGGCAAGAAAAGCTGACACTCACCGGCCTGTTTGAACTTGTGCAGAAGGGGTGACCCATGGAATTTTTGCTTTATATCCATTATCAACTGACCAACAATGATATAAAAGTTTTATTTTTATGATTCCAGGCACCCATGTCCCCCAAAAGACAGTACCGTGCATTTAGTGCTTTTGGTCATATGCCTGTTTGCTCTTGTGCAGAACCGTGGATCCATGAACGTTTTGCTCCAAATGCATGGTCCACTGACCAACAATGATATAAAAGTGTTACTTCATGATTCCAGACACCCATGTCCCCCAAAACACAGTACCGTTCATTAAGTGCTTTTCCCGGCGAGAAAAGCAGGTTTTGGTCATATGCCTGTTTGCTCTTCTGCAGAAGCGTGGATCTTTGAACTTTTTGCTCCATATGCATTGTCAACTGACCAACAATGATATAAAAGTGTTATTTCATGATTCCAGGCACCCATGTCCCCCAAAACACAGTACTGTTCATTAAGTGCTTTTCTCGGCGAGAAAAGCAGGTTTTGGTCATATGCCTGTTTGCTCTTGTGCAGAAGCGGGAACCCATGAACTTTTTGCTCTATATGCATTGTCAACTGACCAACAATGATATAAAAGTGTTATTTCATGATTCCAGGCACACATGTCCCCTAAAACACACTAACGTGCATTTAATGCTTTTCTCTGCGAGAAAAGCAGGTTTTGGTCATATGCGTGTTTGTTGCCTTCCAGAAGCGGGGACCCATGAACTTTTTGCTCCATATGCATTGCCAACTGACAAAGAATGATACTAAATTGTTATTTCATGATTCCATACAGCCATATCCACCAAAACACAATACTGTCCCTTGTGAGCTTTTCTCGGCGAGAAAAGCAGGTTTTGGTCATATGCCTATTTGCCCTTGTGCAGAAGGGGTGACCCATGGAATTTTTGCTCAATATGCATTGTCAACTGAGCAAGTATGATATTAAAGTGTTATTTTATGATTCCAGGCACCGATGTCTATCAAAACACAGTACCGTGCATTAAGTGCTTTTCTTGGCTAGAAAAGCACACACTCACCGGCCTGATTGAACTTGTGCAGAAGGGGTGACCCTTGGAATTTTTGCTTTATATCCATTATCAACTGACCAACAATGATATAAAAGTGTTATTTTTATGATTTCAGGCACCCATGTCCCCCAAAACACAGCACCGTGCATTTAGTGCTTTTCTTGGCGAGAAAAGCAGCTTTTGGTCATATGCCTGTTTGCTCTTGTGCAGAAGCGTGGATCCATGAACTTTTTGCTCCATATGCATTGTCAACTGACCAACAATGATATAAAAGTGTTATTTCATGATTCCAGGCACCCATGTCCCCCAAAACACAGTACCGTTCATTAAGTGCTTTTCTCGGCGAGAAAAGCAGGTTTTGGTCATATGCCTGTTTGCTCTTGTGCAGAAGCGTGGATCCATGAACTTTTCGCTCCATATGCATTGTCAACTGACCAGGAATGATATTAAAGTGTTATTTTATGATTCCAGGCACCGATGTCTCTCAAAACACAGTACCGTCCATTAAGTGCTCTTTTCGGCGAGAAAAGCTCACACTTACCGGCCTGTTTGAACTTGTGCAGAAGGGGTGACCCATGGAATTATTGCTTTATATCCATTATCAATTGACCAACAATTAGATAAAAGTGTTATTTTATGATTCCAGGCACCCATGTC
Source organism: Psettodes erumei (assembly GCA_016785225.1). Lineage (NCBI taxonomy): Eukaryota > Metazoa > Chordata > Actinopteri > Pleuronectiformes > Psettodidae > Psettodes > Psettodes erumei. Next base: position 13,699 of record JAFBJZ010000936.1, read on the forward strand.
CCCCAAAACACAGTACCGCGCATTTCGTGCTTTTGTCTACGAGAAAAGAAGGTTTTGATCATATACCTGTTTGCTCCTGTGTGGAAGCGGGGACCCATGAACTTTTCGCTTCATATATATTGTCAACTGACCAAGAATGATATGAAAGTGTTATTTTATGATTCCAGGCACCGATGTCTATCAAAACACAGTACCGTCCATTAATTGCTTTTCTCGGCGAGAAAAGCTGACACTCACCGGCCTGTTTGAACTTGTGCAGAAGGGGTGACCCATGGAATTTTTGCTTTATATCCATTATCAACTGACCAACAATGATATAAAAGTGTTATTTTTATGGTTCCAGGCACCCATGTCCCCCAAAACACAGTACCGTGCATTTAGTGCTTTTCTCGGTGAGAAAAGCAGCTTTTGGTCATGTGCCTCTTAGCTCTTGTGCAGAAGCGTGGATCCATGAACTTTTTACTCCATATGCATTGCCAACTGACCAAGAATGATACTAAAGTGTTATGTTATGATTCCAGGCACCGATGTCTATCAAAACAAAGTATCGTCCATTAAGTGCTTTTCTCGGCGAGAAAAGCATGCTTTGGTCATATGCCTGTTTGCTCTTGTGCAGAAGCGGGGACCCATCAACTTTTTGCTACATATGCATTGTCAGCTGACCAAGAATCATATTAAAGTGTTATTTTATGATTCCAGGCACCGATGTTTATCAAAACACAGTACCGTGCATTAGGTGCTTTTCTCGGCGAGAAAATCTCACAGTCCCTGGCCTGTTTGCTATTGTCCAGAAACGGGAACCCATGAACTTTTCGCTCCATATGCATTGTCAACTGACCAAGAATGATATTAAAGTGTTATTTTATGATTCCAGGCACCGATGTCTCTCAAAACACAGTACCGTCCATTAAGTGCTCTTTTCGGCGAAACAAGCTCACACTCACCGTCCTGTTTGAACTTGTGCAGAAGGGGTGACCCATGGAATTTTTGCTTTATATCCATTATTAACTGACCAACAATGATATAAAAGTGTTATTTTTATTATTCCAGGCACCCATGTCCCCCAAAACACAGTAACTTGCATTTCGTGCTTTTCTCTGCGAGAAAAGCAGGTTTTAGTCATATGCCTGTTTGCTCTTGTGCAGAAGCGGGGACCCATCAACTTTTTGCTCCATATGCATTGTCAACTGACCAAGAATGATATTAAAGTGTTATTTTATGATTCCAGGCACCGATGTCTATCAAAACACAGTACCGTGCATTAGGTGCTTTTCTCGGCGAGATATAAAAACGCATGACCGTCCATTAAGTGCTTTTCTCGGCGAGAAAATCTCACAGTCACTGGCCTGTTTGCTCTTGTCCAGAAGCGGGGACCCATGAACTTTTTGCTCCATATGCATTGTCCACTGACCAAGAAATATATTAAAGTGTTATTTTATGATTCCAGGCACCGATGTCTATCAAAACACAGTACCGTCCATTAAGTGCTTTTCTCGGCGAGAAAAGCTCACACTCATCGGCCTGTTTGAACTTGTACAGAAGGGGTGACCTATGGAATTTTTTGGTTTATATCCGTTATCAACTGACAAAGAATGATACTAAAGTGTTATTTCATGATTCCAGGCAGCGATGTCTATCAAAAGACAGTAGCGTTCATTAAGTGCTTTTCTCGGCGAGAGAATCTCACAGTCACTGGCCTGTTTGAACTTGTGCAGAAGGGGTGACCCATGGAATTTTTGCTTTATATCCATTATCAACTGACAAAGAATGATACTAAAGTATTATTTCATGATTCCATGCACCCATGTCCCCCAAAACACAGTACCGTGCATTAAGTGCTTTTCTCGGCGAGATATAAAAACACGACCGTCCATTAAGTCCTTTTCTCGGCGAGAAAAGCTCACACTCACCGGCCTGTTTGAACTTGTACAGAAGGGGTGACCCATGGAATTTTTTGGTTTATATCCATTATCAACTGACCAAGAATGATACTAAAGTGTTATTTCATGATTCCATGCACCAATATCCCCCCAAACACAGTGCCGTGCATTTCGTGCTTTTCTGGGCGAGAAAAGCAGGTTTTGGTCATATGCCTGTTTGCTCTTGTGCAGAAGCGGGGACCCATGAACTTTTTGCTCCATATGTATTGTCAACTGACCAAGAATGATATGAAAGTGTTATTTTATGATTCCAGGCACCGATGTCCCCAAAACACAGTACCGTCCATTAAGTGCTTTTTTTCTCGGCAAGAAAAGCTGACTTTTCTGGTCATATGCCTGTTTGAACTTGTGCAGAAGGGGTGACCCATGGAATTTTTGCTTTATATCCATTATCAACTAACCAACAATGATATAAAAGTGTTATTTTTATGATTCCAGGCACCCATGTCCCCCCAAACACAGTACCGTGCATTTAGTGCTTTTCTCGTGGAGAAAAGCAGGTTTTGGTCATATGCCTGTTTGCTCTTGTGCAGGAGCGGGGACCCATGAACTTTTCGCTCCATATATATTGTCAACTGACCAAGAATGATATGAAAGTGTTATTTTATGATTCCAGGCACGATGTCTATCAAAACACAGTACCGTCCATTAGGTGCTTTTCTCGGCGAGATATAAAAACACATGACCGTCCATTAAGTGCTTTTCTCGGCGAGAAAATCTCACAGTCACTGGCCTGTTTGCTCTTGTCCAGAAGGGGTGACCCATGGAATTTTTGCTTTATATCCCTTATCAAGTTACCAACAATTATATAAAAGTGTTATTTTTATGATTACAGGCACCCATGTCCCCCAAAACACAGTACCGTGCATTTCGTGCTTTTCTCTGCGAGAAAAGCAGGTTTTGGCCATATGCCTGTTTGCTCTTGTGCAGAAGCGGGGACCCATGAACTTTTCGCTTCATATATATTTTCAACTGACCAAGAATGATATGAAAGTGTTATTTTATGATTCCAGGCACCGATGTCCCCCAAGACACAGTACCGTTCATTAAGTGTGCTTTCTCGGGGTGACCCATGGAATTTTTGCTTTATAGCCATTATCAACTGACAAAGAATGATACTAAAGTGTTATTTCATGAAAAGCAGCTTTTCTCGGGAGAAAAGCAGGTTTTGGTCATATGCCTGTTTGCTCTTGTGCAGAAGCGTGGATCCATGAAGTTTTTGCTCCATATGCATTGTCAACTGACCTACGAATGATATAAAAGTGTTATTTCATGATTCCAGGCACCCATGTCCCCCAAAACACAGTACCGTTCATTAAGTGCTTTTCTCGGGGAGAAAAGCAGGTTTTGGTCATATGCCTGTTTGCTCTTGTGCAGAAGCGGGGACCCATCAACTTTTTGCTCCATATGCATAGTCAACTGACCAAGAATGATATGAAAGTGTTATTTTATGATTCCAGGCACCGGTGTCTATCAAAACACAGCACCGTCCATTAAGTGCTTTTCTCGGCGAGAAAAGCTCACACTCACTGGCCTGTTTGCTCTTGTGCAGAAGGGGTGACCCATGGAATTTTTTTCTTTATATCCATTACCAACTGACAAAGAATGATACTAAAGTGTTATTTCATGATTCCATGCAACCATCCCACCCAAAACACAGTACTGTGCATTTAGTGATTTTCTTGGGGAGAAAAGCAGGTTTTGGTCATATGCCTGTTTGCTCTTGTGCAGAAGCATGGATCCATGAACTTTTTGCTCCATATGCATTGTCAACTGACAAACAATGATATAAAATTGTTATTTTATGATTCCAGGCACCGATGTCTATCAAAACACAGTACCGTCCATTAAGTGCTTTTCTCGCGAGAAAAGCTGACACTCACCGGCCTGTTTGAACTTGTGCAGAAGCGGGGACCCATGAACTTTTTGCTCCATATGCATTATCAACTGACCACGAATGATATTAAAGTGTTATTTTATGATTCCAGGCACCCATGTCCCCCAAAACACAGTACCGTGCATTAGGTGCTTATCTCGGCGAGATATAAAAACTCATGACTGTCCATTAAGTGCTTTTCTCGGCAAGAAAATCTCAGAGTTACTGGCCTGTTTGCTGTTGTCCAGAAGCGGGGACCCATGAACTTTTCGCTCCATATATATTGTCAACTGACCAACAATGATATAAAAGTGTTATTTCATGATTCCAGGCACACATGTCCCACAAAACACGGTACCGTTCATTAAGTACTTTTCTCGGAGAGAAAAGCAGGTTTTGGTCATATGCCTGTTTGCTCTTGTGCAGAAGCGGGGACCCATCAACTTTTCGCTTCATATGCATTGTCAACTGACCAAGAATGATATGAAAGTTTTATTTTATGATTCCAGGCACCGATTTCTATCAAAACACAGTACCGTGCATTAGGTGCTTTTCTCGGCGAGATATAAAAACACATGACCGTCAATTAAATGCTTTTCTCGGCGAGAAAATCTGACAGTCACTGGTCTGTTTGCTCTTGTCCAGAAGCGTGGATCCATGAACTTTTTGCTCCATATGCATTGTCAACTGACCAAGAATGATATAAAAGTGTTATTTTATGATTCCAGGCACCGATGTCCACCAAAACACAGTACCGTGCATGTAGTGCTTTTCTCGGGGAGAAAAGCAGGTTTTGGTCATATGCCTGTTTGCTCTTGTGCAGAAGCGGGGACCCATGAACTTTTCGCTCCATGTATATTGTCAACTGACCAAGAATGATATGAAAGTCTTATTTTATGATTCCAGGTACCGATGTCTATCAAAACACAGTACCGTCCATTAAGTGCTTTTCTCGGCGAGAAAAGCTCACACTCACCGGCCTGTTTGACCTTGTGCAGAAAGGGTGACCCATGGAATTTTTGCTTTAATATCCATTATCAACTGCCCAACAAGGATATAAAAGTGTTATTTTTATAGTTCCAGGCACCCATGTCCCCCAAAACACAGCACTGTGCATTTCATGCTTTTGATCATATGCCTGTTTGCTCTTGTGCAGAAGCGGGGACCCATCAACTTTTTGCTTCATATGCATTGTCAACTGACCAAGAATGATATTAAAGTGTTATTTCATGATTCCAGGCACCAATGTCCCACAAAACACAGTACCGTTCATTAAGTGCTTTTCTCGGCGAAAAAAGCAGGTTTTGGTCATATGCCTGTTTGCTCTTGTGCAGAAGCGGGGACCCATAAACTTTTCGCTCCATCTATATTGTGAACTGACCAAGAATGATATTAAAGTGTTATTTCATGATTGCTGGCACCCATGTCCCCCAAAACACAGTACCGTGCATTAGGTGCTTTTCTCGGCGAGAAAATCTCACAGTCACTGGCCTGTCTGCTCTTGTCCAGAAACGGGGACCCATGAACTTTTCGCTCCATATATATTGTCAACTGACCACGAATGATATGAAAGTGTTATTTTATAATTCCAGGCACCGATGTCTATCAAAACACAGTACCGTCCATTAAGTGCTTTACTCGGCGAGAAAAGCTGACACTCACCGGCCTGTTTGAACTTGTGCAGAAGGTGTGACCCATGGAATTTTTGCTTTATATCCATTATCAACTGACCAACAATGATATAAACGTGTTATTTTTATGATTCCAGGCACCCATGTCCCCCAAAACACAGTACTGTGCATTTCATGCTTTTGATCATATGCCTGTTTGCTCTTGTGCAGAAGCGGGGAACCATGAACTTTTTGCTCCACATGCATTGTCAACTGACCAAGAATGATATTAAAGTGTTATTTCATGATTCCAGTCACCCATGTCCCCCAAAACACAGTACCGTGCTTTTAGTGCTTTTCTCGGTGAGAAAAGCATGTTTTGGTCATATGCCTGTTTGCTGTTTTGCAGAAGCGGGGACCCATGAACTTTTTGCTCTATATGCATTGTCAACTGACCGAGAATGATATGAAAGTGTTATTTCATGATTCCAGGCACCCATGTCCCCGAAAACACAGTACCGTTCATTAAGTGCTTTTCTCGGCGAGAAAAAGCAGGTTTTGGTCATATGCCTGTTTGCTCTTGTGCAGAAGCGGGGACCCATCAACTTTTTGCTCCATATATATTGTCAACTGACCACGAATGATATGAAAGTGTTATTTTATAATTCCAGGCACCGATGTCTATCAAAACACAGTACCGTCCATTAAGTGCTTTACTCGGCGAGAAAAGCTGACACTCACCGGCCTGTTTGAACTTGTGCAGAAGGTGTGACCCATGGAATTTTTGCTTTATATCCATTATCAACTGACCAACAATGATATAAACGTGTTATTTTCATGATTCCAGGCACCCATGTCCCCGAAAACACAGTACCGTTCATTAAGTGCTTTTCTCGGCGAGAAAAAGCAGGTTTTGGTCATATGCCTGTTTGCTCTTGTGCAGAAGCGGGGACCCATCAACTTTTTGCTCCATATGCATTGTCAACTGACCAAGAATTATATTAAAGTGTTATTTTATGATTCCAGGCACCGATGTCCCCCAAAACACAGTACCGTGCATTTCGTGCTTTTCTCTGCGAGAAAAGCAGGTTTTGGTCATATGCCTTTTTGTTCTTGTCCAGAAGCGGGGACCCATGAACTTTTCGCTCCATATATATGTTGTCAACTGACCAAGAATGATATGAAAGTGCTATTTTATGATTCCAGGCACCGATGTCTATCAAAACCCAGTACCGTGCATTTCTTGGTTTTCTCTGTGAGAAAAGCAGGTTTTGGTCATATGCCTGTTTGCTCTTGTGCAGAAGCGGGGACCCATGAACTTTTCGCTTCATATATATTGTCAACTGACCAAGAATGATATGAAAGTGTTGTTTTATGATTTCAGGCACAGATGTCTATCAAAACACACGACCGTCCATTAAGTGCTTTTCTCGGCGAGAAAAGCTGACACTCACCGGCCTGTTTGGACTTGTGCAGAAGGGGTGACCCATGGCATTTTTGCTTTATATCCATTATCAACTGAACAACAATGATATAAAAGTGTTATTTTTATGATTCCAGGCACCCATGTCCCCCAAAACACAGTACCGTGCATGAAGTGCTTTTCTCGGCGAGATATAAAAACACATGACCGTCCATTAAGTGCTTTTCTGGGCGAGAAAGGCTCACACTCACCGTCCTGTTTGAACTTGTACAGAAGGGGTGACCTATGGAATTTTTTGGTTTATATCCATTATCAACTGACAAAGAATGATACTAAAGTGTTATTTCATGATTCCATGCACCCATATCCCCCCAAACCCAGTACCGTGCATTTAGTGCTTTTCTCGGCGAGAAAAGCAGCTTTCGGTCATATGCCTGTTTGCTCTTGTGCAGAAGCGTGGATCCATGAACTTTTTGCTCCATATGCATTGTCAACTGACCAACAATGATATAAAAGTGTTATTTCATGATTCCAGGCACCCATGTCCCCCAAAACACAGTACCGTGCATTAAGTGCTTTTCTCGGAGAGAAAAGCAGGTTTTGGTCATATGCCTGTTTGCTCTTGTGCAGAAGCGGGGGCCCATCAACTTTTTGCTCCATATGCATTGTCAACCGACCAAGGATGATATTAACATGTTATTTTATGATTCTAGGCACCGATGTCTATCAAAACACAGTACCGTGCATGAGGTGCTTTTCTCGGCGAGAAAAGCTCACACTCACTGGCCTGTTTGATCTTGTGCAGAAGGGGTGACCCATGGAATTTTTTGCTTTATATCCATGATAAACTGACAAAGAATGATACTAAAGTGTTATTTCATGATTCCATGCAACCATCTCCCCCAAAACACAGTACCGTGCATTTAGTACTTTTCTCGGGGAGAAAAGCAGGTTTTGGTCATATGCCTGTTTGCTCTTGTGCAGAAGTGTGGATCCATGAACCTTTTGCTCCATATGCATTGTCAACTGACCAACAATGATATAAAAGTGTTATTTCACGATTCCAGGCACCGATGTCTATCAAAACACAGTACCGTCCATTTAGTGATTTTCTCGGCCAGAAAAGCTCACACTCACCGGCCTGTTTGAACTTGTGCAGAAAGGGTGACCCATGGAATTTTTGCTTTATAACCATTATTAACTAACCAACAATGATATAAAAGTGTTATTTTTATAATTCCAGGCACCCATGTCCCCCAAAACACAGTACCGTGCATTTAGTACTTTTCTCGGCGAGATAAAAAAACACATGACCGTCCATTAAGTGCTTTTCTCGACGAGAAAAGCTCACACTCACTGGCCTGTTTGATCTTGTGCAGAAGGGGTGACCCATGGAATTTTTTGCTTTATATCCATTATAAACTGACAAAGAATGATACTAAAGTGTTATTTCATGATTCCATGCAACCATCTCCCCCAAAACACAGTACCGTGCATTTAGTACTTTTCTCGGGGAGAAAAGCAGATTTTGGTCATATGCCTGTTTGCTCTTGTGCAGAAGTGGGGACCCATGAACTTTTCGCTCCATATATATTGTCTACTGACCAAGAATGATATGAAAGTGTTATTTTATGATTCCAGGCACCGATGTCTATCAAAACACACTACCGTCCATTAAGTACTTTTCTCGGCGAGAAAAGCAGCTTTTGGTCATATGCCTGTTTGCTCTTGTGCAGAAGTGTGGATCCATGAACTTTTTGCTCCATATGCATTTTCAACTGTCCATCAATGATATAAAAGTGTTATTTCATGATTGCAGGCACACATGTCCCCCAAAACACAGTGCCGTGCATTAGGTGCTTTTCTCGGCGAGATATAAAAACACATGACCGTCCATGAAGTGCTTTTCTCGGCGGGAAAATCTCACAGTCACTGGCCTGTTTGCTCTTGTCCAGAAGCGGGGACCCATGAACTTTTTGCTCCATATGCATTGTCAACTGACCAAGAATGATATTAAAGTGTTATTTTATGATTCCAGGCACCGATGTCTATCAAAACACAGTACCGTCTGTAGAGGCAAAAGTTTGCTTCTATGGTGAGGGAATGAAGACAACAATAAGTCTTAGTACGGATTACAAATTTATTAAAGAACATTGGATCAAATTAATATGAACAACCATCAACAACCATCGACGATCATCTAGGAGACCCTGACTAAGTCCTACTTTTCGGCCGAATGGGGTGCAGCGTCTGTCAACCACGAGGGTCTTGAGAGACTGGACCCAGATTGATGAAAGCATCAGACTCTTATACACTGTCAGTCACGTACACTTGTTTGCACAGATATTTCAACAGGTACAACTCTCAGTTCGTCTAAACAGTTCAACGGGTATAAGTACACAGTATGTCACAAAAACATGTACATTAGATAACAGAGAGGTACAGAGAAGTTCATTCCAGGATGAGGGGGTAAAGTTACTAGATTGATTATATTTTATCATTAATCAGCACCAACATTTAAGTTTCCCATTACACCGTCCATTAAGTGCTTTTCTCGGTGAGAAAAGCTCGTTTTGGTCATATGCCTGTTTGCTCTTGTGCAGAAGGGGTGACCCATGGAATTTTTTGCTTTATATCCATTTTCAACTGACAAAGAATGATACTAAAGTGTTATTTCATGATTCCATGCACCCATGTCCCCCAAAACACAGTACCGTGCATTTAGTGCTTTTCTCGGCGAGAAGAGCTCACATTCACTGGCCTGTTTGAACTTGTGCAGAAGCGGGGACCCATGGAATTTTTTGCTTTATATTCATATCAACTACCAAAGAATGATACTAAATTTTTATTTCATGATTCCATGCACCCATGTCCACCGAAACACAGTAACTAACCCTTGTGAGCTTTTCTCGGCGAGAAAACCAGGTTTTGGTCATATGCCTGTTTGCTCTTGTGCAGAAGTGGGGACCCATTAACTTTTTGAGCCATATGCATTTTGAAGTGACCAAGAATGATATGAAAGTGTTATTTTATGATTCCAGGCACCCATGTCCCCCAAAACACAGTACCATCCATTAAGTGCTTTTCTCTGCGAGAAAAGCTCACAGTCACTGGCCTGTTTGAACTTGTGCAGAAGGGGTGACCCATGGAATTTTTTTGCTTTATATCCATTATCAACTGACAAAGAATGATACTAAAGTGTTATTTTATGATTCCAGGCACCGATGTCTATCAAAACACAGTACCATCCATTAAGTGCTTTTCTCGGCGAAAAAAGCTCACAGTCACTGGCCTGTTTGCTCTTGTGCAGAAGCAGTGACCTATGGACTTTTTGCACTATATGCATTGTCAACTGACCAAGAATGATATTAAATTGTTATTTTATGATTCCAGGCACCCATGTCCACCAAAACACAGTATTGTCCCTTGTGAGCTTTTCTCGGCGAGAAAAGCAGGTTTTGGTCGTATGCCTATTTGCTCTTGTGCAGAAGTGGGGACCCATCAACATTTTGCTCCATATGCATTGTCAACTGACCAAGAATGTTATAAAAGCGTTAGTTTATGATTCCAGGCACCAATGTCTATCAAAACACAGTACCGTGTATTTAGTGCTATTCTCGGCGAGAAAAGCTCACACTCACTGGCCTGTTTGCACTTGTGCAGAATGGGTGACCCATGGAATTTTTGCTTTATATCTATTATCAACTGACAAAGAATGATACTAAAGTGTTATTTTATGATTCCAGGTACCGATGTCTATCAAAACACAGTACCATCCATTAAGTGCTTTTCTCGGCGAAAAAAGCTCACAGTCACTGGCCTGTTTGCTCTTGTGCAGAAGCAGTGACCTATGGACTTTTTGCACTATATGCATTGTCAACTGACCAAGAATGATATTAAATTGTTAATTTATGATTACAGGCACCCATGTCCACCAAAACACAGTACTGTCCCTTGTGAGCTTTTCTCGGCGAGAAAAGCAGGTTTTGGGCATATGCCTGTTTGCTCTTTTACAGAAGCAGTGACCCATGGACTTTTTGCTCTATATGCATTGTCAACTGACCAAGAATGATATTAAAGTGTTATTTTATGATTCCAGGCACCCATGTCCATCAAAACACAGTACCGTGCATTTAGTGCTTTTCTCTGCGAGAAAAGCTCACACTCATTGGCCTGTTTGCACTTCTGCAGAAGGGGTGACCCATGCACTTTTTGCTTTATATCCATTATCAACTGACAAAATGATACTAAAGTTTTATTTCATGATTCCATGCTCCCATGTCCCCCAAAACACATTACTGTCCCTTGTGCTTCTCGGTGAGAAAAGCAGTTGTTGGTCATATGCCTGATTGCACTTGTGCAGAAGGGGTTACCCATGAAGTTTTTGCTCTATATGCATTATCAACTGACAAAGAATGACACTAAAGTGTTATTTCATGATTTCAGGCACCCATGTCTGCCAAAACACAGTACTGTCCCTTGCGAGCTTTTCTGGGTGAAAAAAGCAGGTTTTGGTCATATACTAAAGTTGACACAAGTTTGGTTGTGGACCAAGAAGTGCAGGAGACCAGAGGCACACGGTACAAGTTTTTATTGATTTCAAGCGAGGAAATCAGCGCAAGGGTTTTCCTGAAGAGTTGCCCACGTGGTGTTGATGGTGTGGTGTGGTGTTCTGGCGCAAAATCTTCAGGGACGTAGACGTGGTCGAGATCGTGGTCAAAGACGTAGCCTTGGTCAAGATCATGGTTAAGAACGTAGACGTGATCGGGATTGTGGTCAAGGACGTAGCCGAGGTCGGAACCGTGTTCAAGGACATAGAAGTGGTCGAGGTGAACGAGGAATGCGGGATGTTACAAGCAATCATCTGGCACCGAGTGTCGGGGGAAGCAGGGCTTTTATGGCTGTGTGTTGATTGCCTGATGATGAGCTCCAGGTGTGCTTCGCCTGCCTGTCAGGGACCAGCCACGCCCAACCTGGGCCATCACAGTACCCCCCCTGAAATGGACACCCCCTGGCGGCCTACTGGGCTTATCTGAGAACTGGGTAGAAATCAGCGAGCAGTGCTGGGTCCAGGATAAGGCTCTTGCTGACCCATGACCTCTCCTTTGGACTGTACCCCTACCAGTCCACGAGGTACTGGAACCCGCGGTCGTGCCTGCATCCGTCAAACAGGCGGTGGACGGGTGACCCTCGATGAGCTGGGGAGGTGAGGGGGACTCAGCCAGGGGGCTCAGGGGGCTCCTCGTGACCAGTTTAGCAGGGACACATGCAAAGTGGGGTGGACTTTCAGGGCTGGGGGGAACTTTAATTTGACCACTGCAGGATTTACGATGCGCTCAGTCGTGTAGGGCCCGATATATCTGGGGGTGATCTTGCGCGACTCAGTCTGTAGCGGGACGTCGCATGACGAGAGCCAAACCTCTTGCCCCACCTTGTACTCCAGAGCAGGGGTTCTGTGATGGTCCGCCAAGCATCAGGGCTGCCCGGGCTTCCCACCAGAATTGGTGGGCACAACATAAGTGGTCTCGTACCGAGGGCACTGCAACCTCGGACTCCTGGCTCGGTAACAGGGGAGGCTGAAAACCCAATCTCTATTTGCAACATAAAGCGTACATAACAGAAACTATACCAGTTCACAGTATTACCTCAATACTTAACAGATTGCTCATTTGGGGGAGGGGAGTTCTGCAGGTCCTTAATTTTCTGGATGGGAACCCATAACCTCTTTTTTGCCTGTATTTTCCTTTTGTCCATCCTTTTAATGGAAAAAACATATTTGGGATCATTAAATATAATATAAAGAGACACTATTTTAACCTAATTAACTTCATATCTTTGGGGGCAAGAGTTGGATCAAAATGAGCAAAATTCAAATCAAATCATTCTCCTAAGTGATTGTTAGTTTCTGTGGGACCGGGCACTGCCGCATCCTCTCGTCCGGGAACTTTATTCCAGGGGAAGGAAGTTAGTCAAAGAGTACCAAGACAGAAGACGCAACTACGGCGTATGGTTAAGAATTTATTTTAGAGTCACGGAAGATGAGTATAGAGTCAGCGCGAGCTGGAGAGACGAACCCCCAAACTAAGGAAATCATAAGTTTTTATACATCTTGACTCCTCTTGGGACCAGGGCGCATATCCTTGAGTGTTATCCTCCTGGCGCCAAGGAGTGCGACCCTGAGTGTTATCAGTGTCTTGCTATGTGTAGCCAACCAGCTCTAGCTGGACCCAAGCGAGTGTTAAAATCAGATGTGATGCATTCTGTTCTGATGAGCAAGCAGCAGCGAAGCAGTGATTAACATATCATAAGGCTATGGCATGACATGGTGTGATGAGAACTATGAACACTTAGTTTCATAATAATCCAACAAATCCCCCTGTTGGCATGCTCTAAAGCACACCACTACTATAGTGTGGTGTAGTGTATCTAACCTATGAAGGAACTGTGCCCCTTCCGGCTATCACATGAGTGGGTCCCCCAGCCCACTGCCATTTCTCCGGTGGATGACCTTCAGGTCTCACAGTTGTGTATGCAACAAAGTGGAAATATCACTAACAGTTTCTATAATCAGTTAATATATTACGCTTACCAGCAAGCAACAAAGCAATTCTATTCTAACAACATGTGATCAGTTATTGTAGACCCTGTCCACTAAACGATGTCATCTTCTTCCAAGCCGTCCTCCTCCGACATCGTCAGCTGTATCAGCATGTCCTCAGGAGGATCTTCTTCTTGTTCAGCCAATTCCCCATCTCCCTCATCCAGCGGAGGTCTTCTTTCAGCTACTGCTGTCATTTGATATTCTGGGGGAGGTCCTTTTGCTTCGATGGACCCCACCGCCTTCTCGATGCACTGGATAAGGGCTCGGATACAGGGGATACAACAACAACCACAGAGAGCAAAAAGCAAAATAGCAAGCAACAATGTCACATAACTGGCATAACTGCAAAGTGGGGTGGACTTTCAGGGCTGGGGGGAACTTTAATTTGACCACTGCAGGATTTACGATGCGCTCAGTCGTGTAGGGCCCGATATATCTGGGGGTGATCTTGCGCGACTCAGTCTGTAGCGGGACGTCGCATGACGAGAGCCAAACCTCTTGCCCCACCTTGTACTCCAGAGCAGGGGTTCTGTGATGGTCCGCCAAGCATCAGGGCTGCCCGGGCTTCCCACCAGAATTGGTGGGCACAACATAAGTGGTCTCGTACCGAGGGCACTGCAACCTCGGACTCCTGGCTCGGTAACAGGGGAGGCTGAAAACCCTGGGAGACCATAAAGGGGGACATACCTGTGGCGGAGCTGACCAGGGAGTTATGAGTGTACTCGACCCAGGGCAGGTGCATGGACCAAGAAGTCGGAAAGCCACGCAACGTAGGGCCAAGCCCAAGTCCTGATTTGCCCGGTCCGTCTGGCCATTGGTCTGGGGATGGTACCCGGAGGACAGACTGGTCGACGCCCCCAGGGCTTGGCAGAAAGCCTTCCACACTTGGGAAGTGAACTGAAGACCCTGGCCCAACACAATGTCCTGGGGAATACCATGAAGGAGAAACAGATGGTGGATGAGTACATTTGAGTTTTAGTAGGGGGACAAAATGAACAGACTTTGAGAAATGGTCGACTATGGTCAGAACGACCATGTTCCCACTTGATGGAGGTAAGCCAGTTACAAAGTCCATGGCAACATGGGACAAGGGACGGTGAGGTATCATAATGGGCGGCCGGGGCCTGGTGAGAGGGCTTGCTGCGGGCGCAGACGGAGCAGGCCAGGACATACTCACGGGTGTTGGCAGACATGGACGGCCACCAGAACCTCTGTCGAAGCATGGCTAGAGTCCTATGGTAGCTGGGGTGGCAAGCCAGCTTTGAATCATGGGCCCACTATAGCACCGACGACCTCACCGGGGCAGGGACAAAGAGCCGACCCTCTGGGCAGTCTGTGGGAATGGTCTGTCCCTTGAGGGCATTCTGGACCGCCTGCTCAATCTCCCACCTGGCGCTAGAATAGGGCCCACCGCGCCTGATGCGGATTTAACCTTTCGGCAGAGCGCAGGTAGGACAGATTTTTATGGTCCGTCCAGACGACGAACAGGTGTTCCGCACCCTCGAGCCAGTGTCTCCTCTCCTGCAGCGCCAATACCACAGCCAGCAGCTCCCGGTTACCTACGTCATAATTCTGCTCGGCCGGGGAGAGACATATGGAGAAGAATGCGCAGGGGTGGAGTTTCTGGTCGTCTGGGGACCGTTGTGACAGGACGGCCCCCAGTCCAAAGCGTCGACCTCCACGATGAACTGCTGATGTGGAGCTGGATGCACCAGCACGGGAGCACTCGAGAACCTCTCCTGGAGGGTTTCAAACGCCTCCTGTGCTGCTCAAGACCACTTAAAGGCTGCCTTGGTGGACGTAAGCTGGGTGAGTGGGGCTGCCAACCTGCTATAGCTCTTGATAAAACTTGTTTAGTTTAGAAGTTGGGAAACCCCAGGAACCGCTGGAGGTGCTTACGTGTGGAGGGGACCGGCCACTCTAGGACCGCCTGAATCTTGGCCGGATCCAGCTCTAATTGGCCTCGCTTAACGACGAACCCCAGGAATGGCACGGAAGGGATGCTAAACTCACATTTTTCGGCTTTAACGAAGAGTTTGTTTTCGAGGAGTCTTTTCAACACTGCCCTGACATGCAGTTCATGGTCCTCCTTACTCTTGGAAAAAAATAAAATGTCTTCCAGATAAACAAACACAAATCTATTCAGCATATCCCGGAGAACATCATTAACCAGAGCCTGAAAAACTGATGGGGCATTGGTCAGGCCCAACGGCATCACCTGATATTCGAAGTGACCTGGGGGGGTTAAAAGCTGTCTTCCACTCGTCCCCCTCTCTGATTTTCACCAAATGGTAGGTGTTTCGAAGGTCCAATTTGGTGAAAACCGCGCGCATCATGGAGGGGGTGAAAGCACAATCCAGCAGCTGCAGTGGATACCTATTCTTGATGGTGATGTCGTTCAGCCCGGTATAGTCTATGCAGGGGCGCAGGGAACAGTCCTTTTTTTCCATGAAAAAGGCTCCCGCCCCCAGGGGAGATGAGGAGGGATGGATGAGGCCAGTGGCCAGGGAGTCCCGGCGGTACGCCTCCATTGCCTCTGTTCGGACCTGAACCTGGTGGTGAGCAATGAAGGCTCAACACACATAGCCAAGTTTTGACCACATGGCTTTCTTTGTCTTGGAGACAAAGGAAAGCACCGGAACCTTAAAGTCCCACAATCCTCCAGATGTGAAATCCGATCCAGCAGCCACCACTGGATGACTGTGGCATGTGACCTCTGAGGTCATCAAGTCATATAAAGGCTTTGCTCAGCCTTTGTTCACTCTCTTCTTACTCCTCTCCCCACTCCTCTCCCTACTCCTCTTCATGGTCTTCTGCTCCACTCAACTTCACCCTGGAACCACTCTCCAGGGACCCCCAGCTGTGCAGCTGCAGCTGGTCATCTGAGGTAGCCTGCTGACCAAAGCAGATCCTCAGGCCTTTCCTCACAGCAGCAATGCGAGAGCCTGCTGAGGAATAATCAAGATCCGGCAAACAAATTCCATTAGCCAACAAACAAGGTTTGTAGGCTAATCCTCCATACAACAGGAACCACACAGCTAGTTAGCACTGAGCTGCTAAACAACTACGTCAAAGGAGCGACCAGTTTCCCTCCAGCATCTGCCATCAGGACCACACAGCAAAGACTGCCTTCCAATATCGGAATTCCAACTCTTTCAGCTTGGCCCTTCCATCAGGAACCGCCAGCCAAAGGAGCAACACACCAGAGAGAGTGTCTCTCACAGAGTTATCTAAATGGTGTTTTTTTTTTGGTTTTGAATTTCGCCAAATCTGATCAGATAATGATTAAAAGTTTTGAACTCGTGGGCCCAGGCAACTATGTAATAATTATGACAAGCCTACCCATAGGGTGGTGGGCCAGCAGTGTTGTGGTTTGTCGCATGTCCCCCATCAGGTAATGGATACGCACTGGGATTTTCTCACCATGTTCAGACAGTGGGCTCCTATCTACTATAATGGTGTCACACCCTGAAGTTGAGTCTGATGGCTCTTCGCTTTTTAACATTCTTAAAAAAGGACTCCTGTGGAGTTTGACGGCCTTGTGGCGGCTTAGCCTGATCTTTCCCTGAAATATATTCTATAAAATTTACCATCTGACCACTTTGCTAAAACAGGATCTCCTGATCCAAGGTCTTGCAGCTGCACAGGAGCCTCATCTCTTGCCAAGTTATTGTAGACCCTGTCCACTAAAGCGATGTCATCTTCTTCCAAGCCGTCCTCCTCCGACATCGTCAGCTGTATCAGCATGTCCTCAGGAGGATCTTCTTCTTGTTCAGCCAATTCCCCATCTCCCTCATCCAGCGGAGGTCTTCTTTCAGCTACTGCTGTCATTTGATATTCTGGGGGAGGTCCTTTTGCTTCGATGGACCCCACCGCCTTCTCGATGCACTGGATAAGGGCTCGGATACAGGGGATACAACAACAACCACAGAGAGCAAAAAGCAAAATAGCAAGCAACAATGTCACATAACTGGCAAGGAGATTACCCCACTTGCCTTCCTCTGCTGCTGCCAAGTGGGGATTCTAGGTTTTTTCCTATCATATCAAGCATTCTGTGATACTTTTTTTTTCTTTTTCATAGTTTTAGTTTCTCTTTCTGTCCGGCTAGTTAAGCAGCTTAGTTCACTAGCATTTTATATCCTTTCCTCCGTCCTTATACCTACTTCGGGTGTCTCCCTGGGGTGTCGGTCAGAACACAGGACTCGATGAATATGCACTTCCACTCTTCACTGGATGCTTTTAACACAGCACAGCACAGCACACATGGGTACAGGAATACCAATCTAAGATTCTGAAGGTTGGGTTTCAGGGTTAACGTGTGTGTGGTCTGCAATCAAATAAAGAATAAATAATATCCACATTAATACCACAAATAAAGTTACATGGAATTCCAAATCACTGGGATTAATATAATGAGGTTAACAGACCTTATAACAGTGTAATTCTACCTAAATCTTAATTAAACTTAAACCTCCATGTAGAAATGATACAATAGCGCATCTAAATGCATCTAAATGCACTCTGACGAACACGAGGCATTCTGGAATCCTCCCAGAAACGTAGTTTCGGTTCCACGAGGTCTTACACATGAAATACTTAACGAAATGGATATAGTTTCTCTAACTAACATAACATCCAAGGTATAATACAAACTAGGTGTGAATTTCAGTACATTTAAGAGCCTTCTAACCTTCTAAGAGGAAGGCATCACTGTTGATGGATGTCATCATCTCTAGATGCACTGCTCTAGTGGTTAGGCATTTCAATAGCAGGCCCCACCTCTTCTCATTTCGGCGTCCCACCTTGATCAGGAGAGGGCCGAAGCAATCTATTCCAGCTGAATAAAAGGCCGGTTTGAACAGCATGAGACGGGGTGGTGGGAGGTCCATCATTTTCTGACAGGCTGGCTTAGACCTCCACTTTTGGCAATCTAGGCAGGTACGCTGGTGCCTGCATACTGCTTCTCTACCTCTAAGGATCCAGAATTTCCGGCGGAATTCTGCAAAAACTCGCTCTGGTCCTGGATGACACAGCCGGGCATCATACTCCTTTATGAGTAGATGGGTGTTCTGATGACTGGGGTCCAGGACTATAGGGTGAACTGTGTCGGCATCGAGATGTTCAAGTTGTCTCAACCGTCCTCCCACGTGGATGAGTTGGGTGGCACTGTCAAACTCAGGAGAAAGGCAGAGTAATTGACTGCTTGAAGGCACTAGTTTACCTGATTTCAAGAGCTGATAGTCTTCAGGAAAGTAATCCATCTGGACCCTCCTCAGCACAAGAAACTGCTTCTTGAAATGTGCTGGCATGAGGATGACCACTCAGTCTAGTCACTCCATGAAGATCCTCAGCTACTGCTTGTAGCAATTCTTTCCAATTGTTGTACTTGCCTCCATCTGTCACATGCAGTGATGTGATGGTTAGTCCACAGATGGCTGTTTTCTTTAACTCTGTGCCATCGTCCCCAGGTGGCTCTGAGGGGTTGGATGGCCATTCGCTGGGAGGTTGCTGTAGGAACTGTGGTTCATGGATCCACCGGTTAGGTCCAATCAGCTCTTTCAGGTTCTTTCCTCTGGTGAGATCATCTGCAGGATTTCTGGCAGAGCCTATGTACCTCCATGATTCCAGCTTGGTTAGCTATTGAATCTCTGCCACTCTGGTACCCACAAATACCTTGAAGTGGCAGGACTCTGAGTGCAGCCAATGGAGGACTGTTGTGGAGTCTGTCCAGTAGGTGACTTCTTGGATTGGCAGAGTGAGCTCATTTGCAAGGAGCTTTGCCAGCTGGGCTCCTGTAAGAGCCGCACAGAGCTTTCCAGTTTGGCAGATCTGGCATCGGGTGGGAGGTGACTTACAATGTCTGGCTTGTTGCTGGCCCACTGCCTAATGTTAAATCCTCCAGCTGCTAGAATGTCCCTTAACTTGTTGAGCAGGTGTCGTGCATCCTGAATGCAAGCAAAGCTCTGGAGACAATTTTCTACATAGAAGCTCTTCTCTACAGAGAATCTCACATCTTCTTCTGGCGGGTTGTGCAATGAGACATGTCTCTGCAGAGCAAAGGATGCGCAACAAGGACTGCAGGTCGTCCCGAAAGGGAGTACTTGCCATTCATAAATCTCTGGGGGTTCATCTCTCCTCATGTCACACCAAAGAAAGCGTAGAAGTGGCTTGTCTTCAGTGTTGGGCCAGCGTAACACGTGGTCACCAATTGTTCTTTACCTCACGGAGGCACCATTTGCTGGAGCACCCTTTGTTGAGGTTGCCTACTAAGGGCACTAATTATTGGGGTTTGGCTATCCAAAATAGTTAATAATTATTAGAATAATAATTATTAATTATTAAATAATTGGATCTAATACATTAGATCACCTCGGGGTACTACCCTTGCTACAAGGGAAAGATAGCCAATTTATTAAATCAATCTCATAACTAGTACTAAATTGTCAATTTGGAACTCTGATTAATAATTCATTTAATAACTAGAACCAAAATTACCAGATTAACAACTAGTTTAGGTAGAAGGAATTTGGAGTTCTTGACCGTGTAGAGGTTGGCGGAATTCACTCTTGTGCAACATTAAACAGACAACAGGTATGTTTAACAATCATTTATTAACAAGAATAAAAGAAAAGGAAACATACAATCTAGCTACAGTGTACTTTCTACAGTGTACTTTGTGTGTGTGTGTGTGTGTGTGTGTGTGTGTGTGTGTGTGTGTGTGTGTGTGTCTGGGTGTGTCAAAATGGCTGCTGAGGCCTGGAGGCCCTGAACAAAGAAGATCTGTGGAGGCACTCAGACCATGTGCTGGGTGAGTGTGTGTGTTGTTGAAGAGCTTGGAGAAGAGAAGAGTTGCAAGAGAAAGGAGCTTCAAGAGAAGAGAGCGAATAAAGGCTGAGCACAGCCTTTATATGACTTGATTACCTCAGAGGTCACATGCCACAGTCATCCAGTGGTGGCTGCTGGATCGGATTTCACACCTGGAAGGTTGTGGGACTTTAAGGTTCGGTGCTTTCCTTTGTCTCCAAGACAAAGAAAGCCATGTGGTCGAAACTTGGTTATGCGTGGTGAGCCTCCACTGCTCACCACCAGGTTCAGGTCCCAACATTCCCCCCTTTGGTCTCACGATCTCACTTGAGGTGTGATTGTGAGAGCACAAGTGTCCATCCAAGTTGGAAAAGTTCATTCATGGCAATGACATCTGGGCAGTCTGTTAACCAACTATCTATCTTAGCTAAGCCAGGATAAAATCATCAGGACACAAAACTGAAATACACCTAAGCACATTGACAGTTACTAACAGTGTTAGTGAGGAGAAGAATGTCAGTGATTTAATTTGTTAGGGTAAGATGCAGAGAAAGAGTGGCACCTACATTGACAAAGCCATTTCCAAATGTCCAAGAGTTTTGTGGTCCACTCATTGGATCCTGTTAGAACGCTTATTATTTAATGCACAACTCGGTCTGATCTTAACAGGACTAACAATTTTGGCCTTCATGCAGATGTTGCTATGGAAGGACGTCGTGACATTTCAAAATCTTATTGTCAATGGCTGTATCATTGTCTGAATGTGTCCTAAAGTTGGTGTTGGATAGGATGTATGAATAGCAAAATACTACCAAGGAGTTGGTTCAGCTGTATTTGCAAAGTTAGACAGTGGGTCTGAGTCCAATTGGAATTTAGGCTTCCTCAGCTAATAGTGACAGGTGTAGCTATTAGTGAGTTAACTATAGGGTTTGCTGCTGTTGCTAACAACTCTACAAGTTTGCCTATTTACTGTGAAGAAGGAACTCTGAATTTGCAGTGCCTTAAGTTCTTCTGAACTTGTGGCTCAGGGCTGTAATGCTCAGTGTAGCCAGAGGCATAGACATCTTCAGAGGCGTTGTCACTGTCTAGATAATGATCAGATTCAAAGCTGTACTCAGAGATGCTGCGATCATCGTCTGAGCCGTCTATTGGCTGATCATACTGCTGGGCCAAAATTTCAGAGTAAGGCTTTCTACAGCTTTGACTGTGTGAATGCCTATCTCGGGAAGCTGGCGGGCATGGCGGTCACGCTCAGTGTCCCTGTGTGACCCTTTATCACCCCCCTTTGGTCTGTTGTGAGGGTGAAGTTTTGAGGTGATGGATCTGGGTGATGCCTTGGTGGTTGAGCTGGAAGGCTCAACTGTCTTTGGAAGTGACAACAGTTTCCCAAGCCACCTGTGTCATCTTCCTGATGTCCTGCATCGAGGGGTCACCCTGGCGTGTCATGAGTACAACGTGAGTACACACACATGGGTGGAGGTTCTGTAAGAATAAAGACTTGAAGGTGGAGTTTTCTTCTAAGCCCGGTGCATTCCTACCCTGGAAGTACACATGTCTCAAACGTTTGTAATAGTCTCTGGGATGCTCATGACGTATATGTTTGATTTGGAGGGCTGCAACCATTGAGCCGATCTCATCAGCAGTAGAAGAGAATTCTTCTATCAGTGCCTGACGGAGCTCTGTGTAGTCATCGCTGACTCTGGGAGGTTGTGACTGGATAAACTTGTGGACAGCTTTAGAGCTTGTCTTCCATACAAGTTTAACTTTCTCCCTTTGGGTTGCATGGGGCAAATCAATTGGGGCATGGTCTAAATCCCTAACGTAATTTTCAATGTTATGATCACAGCTGTCTGGATCAAAACGTTCAATGTCTTTAGCAAGGAACTCAAGCACTTTGAAGCGGGGACACTGTGAGGTCCGGGCATTTGCGTCATGTGCAACAGTTATCTCTGGTGCGAAGGCAGGGGCTGGGCACTCCTGAGGTGTTCTAGTCCCCCCTTTGGAGAGATGGGCACGGATGAGAGAGTCTTGCATCATTGGGCTGGAAAGAACACTGGGGAGAATATCTTCTGGACGATAAACTATGTGTCTCTTCATCGTCAAATTCAGAGAGATGTGAAGTCAGCCAACCTCGGTCTCTCAGAGGAGGTTGAGAAACTGACTCCATTCCCAGGAACTTAGGGTCGGCTGGGAATTGTTCCTGTCTTCTGACTGGAGAGGGTGTTAACCTCTCACTACAGGAGGAGTGTGAATCAGAATAACCAGAATCACAATGGCTCGACGGTTGTTGTGGAGACAGACAACCTGACTTAAGCCTTAACAACTCCTCTTTGTGTGCACAAAGATCAGACTCTGCTGAGTGCAGGTCTGCTAAGTAGCGCATAGCTTTCTTATTGGCCCTTTGTACCTCATGGAGGAGGCAAGCAGTTTGTGCTCTAAGGGACTGTACTTCCTTCTCTAGGGCTGTTTTGCTCTGAAAGGCAAGGCTGGTTTGCCTGTGAAAGTTCAGAAGCAGACAACTTAACAATGGACCGATGTGGTTTTTGCATCACATCTGCCATTAAGTAGGGAATCTATCTCTTCCCTGCCCTCACTGAAATTCAACTTGCTGATGAATTCTGAGTAGCCAGGGTTTAGGCTCTGTGCGAGGGAGGACATGAATTGCTCTACACAGGGGTTCTCCATTGTTGCGTGGAATGGACGGAAGGTGTCAAAAACAACACTACAACAAAGCAATGGTTTAGCAGTGTTGGGCCAGCGTAACACGTGGTCACCAATTGTTCTTTACCTCACGGCGGCACCATTTGCTGGAGCACCCTTTGTTGAGGTTGCCTACTAAGGGCACTAATTATTGGGGTTTGGCTATCCAAAATAGTTAATAATTATTAGAATAATGATTATTAATTATTAAATAATTGGATCTAATACATTAGATCACCTCAGGGCACCACCCTTTTGACAAGGGAAAGATAGCCAATTTATTAAATCAATCTCATAAATAGTCCTAAATTGTCAATTTGGAACTCTGATTAATAATTCATTTAATAACTAGAACCAAAATTACCAGATTAACAACTAGTTTAGGTGGAAGGAATTTGGAGTTCTTGACCATGTAGAGGTTGGCGGAATTCACTCTTGTGCAACAATAAATAGACAGCTGAGGCCTGGAGGCCCTGAACAAAGAAGATCTGTGGAGGCACTCACACCATGTGCTGGGGTGTGTGTGTGTGTGTGTGTGTGTGTGTGTGTGTGTGTGTGTGTGTGTGTGTGTGTGTGTTTTATGAGGTGCCAGGTTAGAGGAAGGATGGTTAGTTAGCATGCAAGCATAACCTAACTAACATCTACTTAACAATGTGGCAGAGCCAACTATACAATAACCTGTCTACCAAACTGATCACAACACTCAGTAAACACAAATACATCAAGTCACAGTTCTTGATTTATCTTAGCTTAGCTTATTTTAGCTTGACTAGGCCCAGATGGTTTTACCAGTTCTGGTGTGAGAGACACTCTCTCTAGTGTGTTGCTCCTTTGGCTGGTGGTTCCTGATGGAAGGGCCAGGCTGACAGAGTGGGAATTCCAATGTTGGAAGGCAGTCTTTGCTGTGCGGTCCTGATGGCAGACGCTGGAGGGAAACTGGCCGCTCCTTTGACGTAGTTGGTTAGCAGCTCGGTGCTAACTCGCTGTGTGGCTCCAAACGCGCCTACAAACCTTGTGTTTGTTGGCTAATGGAGTTTGTTTGCCGGATCTTGATCGTTCCTCAGCAGGCTCTCGCGTTGCTGCTGTGAGGAAAGGTCTGAGGATCTGCTTTGGTCAGCAGGCTACCTCAGACGGCCAGCTGCAGCTGCACAGCTTGGGGTCCCTGGAGAGTGGTTCCAGGGTGGAGTTGGAAGAGTTGTTGAAGAGGAGTAGTTGCAAGAGGAAGGAAGATGGGAGTGATCAGCGCCTATGAGTAGTAAAGGCGGTACCTGTTCGAAAGGCTGTAAGGGCAGGACTTTCAGGTGCTTATATTTGCTCAGGAGGGTGGCAGGATAGGAATGGTCAGCCAGTCCAAGTCATTCAGCTGTGAATGCTGCTTTGATCTGGAAGATCTTCTGTGGCTGGCTGGCAGGACATAACTGGAAGGAGACGGAGGAGCCACTGACGGTCTGGACATCTTGACAGATCGTTCTCAGTGCTAAACTTTCATACGTGCCTTGAATGCCCAGCTTGAGAGCAGCCGTGGCGAGTAAGATGGTTCGCTCTGATCTATCGTCCAGCAATGCATAGGTGTCGAGGGTCTTACCCTTATGGTGAATCCGAATTCTGACAATCTTCAGGAGAACGTGTCTGCAGTCTGCAGGCTGGTCCAGGTATAGCGTTTCAGTGGTGCAAATACTACACGGCTGCTTCAGCGTGCACTGCGCAGCCTGATGTGTGTGTGCGCACCTCCAGCAACGACGATTAGTCCGAATCCAGTCGGTCATCTGATCCTTATTGAAGGCTTTGAAGGTGGTGCAGTGACAATTGCAGTTACAATTCAGTTGTCTGGTAGGCTGATACTTCGTTAGCCCCATGTAGGACTGTAGCAGAGCGGGCTGGTGGCTTCCCTTCTCATTTGCGGTTTGGATGTTGCCCTTGCTTCTGTCCCTTATTACTGGTCTGTGACTCAGTACCCTGACACCACGCTTCATACTGGAGCCATTCTGACAGTTCTATGAGTGTGTAAACAGTTCCAGGATGTCGACCCATCTGACGTCGGAACTCTGACCTCATCTCAATCGGTAACTTACACAGAAGTCACACCACATGTGACCTGCATCATAGCTCAGCCTCACCTTCTGGACCCAGAGTGTTTAGCATGTCAACAAGAGACCTGGTCTGCAAAGTAAATCTCTCAAATGCCTCTATATCTCCTCTCCTTACATCTGCTGAGTCCATCACACTGGCTATCTCCTTGAGAGCCAGCTTATGGGGTTGGCCATATCTCTCATTTAGAGCAGCCATTGGGTCGGAATAGGGAAATGGAGAATTCAGAAAGGAATCTGCTACCAGGCGAGCTTCCTCCAGCTTCAAATGATCCATTAGGATTTGGTATTTGAAAAGCTCGGGGGCATCAGTAGGCAATAGGTTGTCAAGAGCGATCTTCAGACGAGTAAACTCACTGGGATCCTTTGTGATGAAGTCTGGTATTGTTGGCTTGGGCCCCCGGTAGGTTTGTTCTCGGATTGCTGGGTATGTGGGCGATGGCACCGGCACTCCATAGTATGGCCTTTGAAATTTAGGAGGATGTAGCTGTGGTGCTACCTGAGGTGGCGAAGTATACATGGGTCTGGCTGGTGACACTTGAGGCTGCGGAGGCAAGGAATAGGACTGTGGCTGTGGTTGAACAGAAGGCTTGTGAGGATAGGCAAAGGGTACACTGGTACGCTTCACCGTAGAGGTATCATAGTAGGGCACGCTGGCTGCTTGCCGGATCATGGCTGGCGGCAGTTTACTGGGGCGACGTGGAGGCAACCTGGTCCTTCATGATCTGCAAATCACTCAGCATTCTCCCTAGGAAGCCATACAGCACCTGGTCTCTGTCTGGATCCTCTTTGGTCTTCTGACATGGAGGGTTAGGATAGTAAGGTTGATGACCAGTCGCCTGATTTAACTGTGTTGGGCAGTCGACGCTGAGCTGAGCAGGATGTTGCTGTGCCGCTGCTAACGCTGCAATAGAGTAGGCAATTTGAGGTGGTGGACTGACCCTGTTGACTGAGGGTGAGTGAAGTAACACTGAGTCAGGTCTGGTTGCAGGATGTACAGGATAGGGAGACTGAATCTGTGGCAGGGGTGCTGGAATCCCATACTGGCTGACAGGCACCTGCACTGACTGCTGGGGCCATCTTTCCCACGGTCGGTGGTAAGGCGATGAGGGTGGACTAAGAGGACCAGATGCATGTTGTTGCATGTTCTGCTGACTGGCATGGCGCTGTCCCTCCTCAAAGGATTCTGTCAGTGCTTCCATAGGATCTATGCCGATTTGGCTTACTGGGCTTCCTGTTCTGGTAGATGGCTGGGTCTCCCCTGGTACTCCTTCCTCTAACATGTGCTGTAGCCTCTGTCGTAGAAATTGTCTGAAAAAGATAGCACTCTGGACACATAAAAAAAACTTGAAAGGGTTGAAGTATTAGAGTATATTGTAATTACAATAGGAGATCAACAATACCTCAGCACATGTGGTGGAAAGGAGGATCTCAAACTTACAACAGCAAAACATTCAACCTTTATAGCATCTTTAAAGGTCATGATCTTTCATACTATTGGCTAGTTTCCCCAAAGTTAAAAACATTCTTGTCCACTTGGCAAAAACACAATCTGTGATGACCATAAAAGCTCACACAGTTGTCCAACCTACACATGCATATGTAAGTAAGAACAGTGGCCTCATGCTGTGGCGCCAGTCAAATATGCAGCATCTCCCTTTCTTGGTAACTCTGAGACATTGGTGTCAGCTAAATCACAGGGAGGAGAAAGTGATCCCCTCAACAGAAACACTATTTTTGTGACTAGAAGTAACTCAGTAAGCAAGTTGAACAACTGACCATTATGAATTAATGATCAACTAATAATTTTCCTTCCACATTCCCTCCTTTTGATCATTCATTCAACTAATAACATACAAAACTTAAACACAAACATTACAAATGGTTTTAAAAAGCTGAGAATTAGATGAGATGTTCTTCAACCCATGTACTATGCGTACAGTAGAGAGTCATCACTATGGAGAGGTTTCTAGCACTTTCGATGCATAGTGATATGGTTTCCATTTTCTTCCATCCGTTGTCGATGAAGAATTTCCAGAACCTTTAGACAAATGCTTACACATCTTTTCCCAAATAAAGTTGCAGTCGATGGAGATAATCCTCACTATCAATATCCTCATATTTACTCTTTGCATTCACCTTAGACTGTATTGCCACAACTGTCAAAGAGGAAGTAACAAACTTATGAATCATAGCCTTGATACAACTTAGGAAACACATAACAATCAAAAAGAACAACAGGATAGTTCCAAAGATAGGTAAAATGAATTGAACTATACCAGCTCCCCATGATCCAAAAAATACCACTCAACCAACTATGTATAGATCCTATATTCCCATGCTTGGGCTGCAAAGCAGACCGGAAATGATCCAAAGCAGAAATAACATCTGTCAAATTATCTGTGACATCTGGAATCAAAGTCATACATGAACCTCCAGTAAAATTTAAAGTTGCACACAACCCTCCAGTCTTAGCTAACAAAAAATCCAATGCTTGCTGGTGGTTTAACAAAGTCATCCTATGGGACTTTAAAGTTTCCTTGATGAGTGAGAAACCTTTTAAAGTATTATTTGCAAAACCCCACATGGTGTAAGACAGGTTGTCTCACATGTATAGCTAAAGTAGTAATTCCCACTTGTGGAAATTTACCACCTTCTCATACCAGGTAATTTCATGATTAAACTTCGGCACATCTGGTAAATCCAAAGGAAAAGATCTAGGCTTTCTTCCATGTCATAGGAAAGCTTACTGGGCTTCCTGTTCTGGTAAACTAGAAAGGGTTGAAAAATAGCATTAGAGTTATATTGTAATTACAATAGGAGATCAACAATACCTCAGCACATGTGGTGGAAAAGGAGGATCTCAAACTTACAACAGCAAAACATTCAACCTTTATAGCATCTTTAAAGGTCATGATCTTTCATACTATTGGCTAGTTTCCCCAAAGTTAAAAACATTCTTGTCCACTTGGCAAAAACACAATCTGTGATGACCATAAAAGCTCACACAGTTGTCCAACCTACACATGCATATGTAAGTAAGAACAGTGGCCTCATGCTGTGGCGCCAGTCAAATATGCAGCATCTCCCTTTCTTGGTAACTCTGAGACATTGGTGTCAGCTAAATCACAGGGAGGAGAAAGTGATCCCCTCAACAGAAACACTATTTTTGTGACTAGAAGTAACTCAGTAAGCAAGTTGAACAACTGACCATTATGAATTAATGATCAACTAATAATTTTCCTTCCACATTCCCTCCTTTTGATCATTCATTCAACTAATAACATACAAAACTTAAACACAAACATTACAAATGGTTTTAAAAAGCTGAGAATTAGATGAGATGTTCTTCAACCCATGTACTATGCGTACAGTAGAGAGTCATCACTATGGAGAGGTTTCTAGCACTTTCGATGCATAGTGATATGGTTTCCATTTTCTTCCATCCGTTGTCGATGAAGAATTTCCAGAACCTTTAGACAAATGCTTACACATCTTTTCCCAAATAAAGTTGCAGTCGATGGAGATAATCCTCACTATCAATATCCTCATATTTACTCTTTGCATTCACCTTAGACTGTATTGCCACAACTGTCAAAGAGGAAGTAACAAACTTATGAATCATAGCCTTGATACAACTTAGGAAACACATAACAATCAAAAAGAACAACAGGATAGTTCCAAAGATAGGTAAAATGAATTGAACTATACCAGCTCCCCATGATCCAAAAATACCACTCAACCAACTATGTATAGATCCTATATTCCCATGCTTGGGCTGCAAAGCAGACCGGAAATGATCCAAAGCAGAAATAACATCTGTCAAATTATCTGTGACATCTGGAATCAAAGTCATACATGAACCTCCAGTAAAATTTAAAGTTGCACACAACCCTCCAGTCTTAGCTAACAAAAAATCCAATGCTTGCTGGTGGTTTAACAAAGTCATCCTATGGGACTTTAAAGTTTCCTTGATGAGTGAGAAACCTTTTAAAGTATTATTTGCAAAACCCCACATGGTGTAAGACAGGTTGTCTACATGTATAGCTAAAGTAGTAATTCCCACTTGTGGAAATTTACCACCTTCTCATACCAGGTAATTTCATGATTAAACTTCGGCACATCTGGTAAATCCAAAGGAAAAGATCTAGGCTTTCTTCCATGTCCATCTTCTGAACCATTTGTTTCAATTTGAATACATCCTAATTGTTCAGTCATTTGGATCAGATGTACTGGTAAGGTTAGATGAGCATAGAAACAACATCCTGACCAATATCTAGGTAAATAATGATAATAATTTGAACCCCCACACATAAAAACAAGATCCACCAAAGCACTTGAAGCATAATATCCTATGGTAGGACCACGTCCTATTGTTACAGTTGTCTTATTTCCCTGAAATGTGTAGATGCCAGGGTAATGTCCTCCATATTCTACACATTCAGCCACTCCCATAAATACTGTTTCAATTTTTTAATTTTTAGGTGCGTATGGGGGATTCCTATCCGGATAACAAAAACAATAAGATGGTTTCTCAAGTACCTTTACCTGACCAATGGGCATTGGTCTTTTCTTAAGGTTTGTTGACTTATGGAGAGGAATAGGTGATCCATACTTATTTGTAGCACAACTATTTTCAAAGGTTTTCCGTATATACCATTTTCCAAGTTGTTCAGCATACTCACAAAGAACATTAATCATTTCATTCCTTAGTAGCGGTCTACCCTCTAGCTGGAGTCAACTCAATAAAATCCATCATAATATGTTGAAATGGACTATCAGGAATAGGAAATGCTGATTGTGTCGTTTTGTGTGACTTACCAATGTTATGTTGAGCACACACCAAACATCTTTTACAAAAATTTTCCACAACTGTACTAAACCCAATTGAATCCCAGGTTTGACCAATAAAATCAATCATTCCACCCTTAGAAACATGGTCCAATCCATGCAATAAATAAGCCATATAAGGAAACAGTCGTTTGGGCAAACAAGGCTTATTTCTTGGGCCCCACCATATTCCCTCTGAATTACGATGTCCATGTTTCTTCCATGCAGACTTCTCTGCTGGAGTTGCCAAAGATTGAACATCCTTCAAGGACATATGTGGGTCAAAACCCATCTGAGAGACATCAGATCCAAGATGCATTAGAAGAGAAGATGATTCAGATGAAACTGCAGCAAACTTAGCAACAGCATCTGCAAAAGAGTTTCCTTTTGACACAGCATCCCCAACCTTAACATGAGCTTGACGCTTGGAAACAGCAACTTGAGAGGGAAGCAAAATAGCTTCAAGAAGGTTGTTAACAAGAAGATGATGTTGAATAGGTGTCCCTTGCGATGTGAGGAACCCTCTATTCTTCCATAAAGCAGAAAAATCATGTACAACCCCAAAAGCATACTTACTGTCCGTATAGATGGTGACACTTTTTCCCGCTGCAAAAATACATGCTCTTGTTAAAGCAAAAAGTTCAGCAGCCTGTGCAGAAAGATGAGATGGGAGCCTTGCGGACTCATCACATCATGATCACTTACAATGGCATAACCAACAGCTCCAACCCCATCAATTCGCCTAGCCGATCCATCCACATAATAGATCAACTCAGGGTTGGAAAGAGGTGTGGTTGAAAGATCATGCCTGGGGGTCACTGCCTCAGTAATTGCCGCCAGACAATCATGAGCTTCACCCTCTTCTTCACTGGGAAGCAAAGTGGCTGGATTCAACACGTTACATCTTTTCAACGTAACATGCGGCAGACTTAAGATATTATAATAATGAAGAGTAGAAACAGGAGTAAAATGAGCTGTTTTATCTTGTAAAAGAATATTAGCCACAGCATGTGGAACCAAGACAGTCAGTGGTCTATAGGCTACTAAAGAAGAAGAAGCTGTTATTGCTGCTGCAACTGCAGCCACCGATCGAGCACAAGGGGAAAGACCCCTCACAACTGGTGAAAGTTTCTGTGAATAATAAGCAACCGGCTTGATTCTATCACCATGTTTCTGAAGTAAAACAGCACTATAAAATCCACCCTTTTCATCAACCGCCAGAGTAAAATCTTTTGACATATCAGGAATACCTAAAGCAGGTGCCGTAGCCAAAGCTTCTTTCAGCTTTTAAAAGAATCAAGAGTTTCAGGAGTCCAAGTCACTGGGTCATGTGCAGTCAGTCCAGTCGCGTGCGCCATATCGGAAAGGGGATGGGCTAATTTAGCATAATCAGAAATCGAGGCCCGACAGTAGCCTGTACATCCTAAAAAGGATAAAACTTGCTTTTTTGTTATTGGTTTAGGCATTGACAATACTGCCTGAATTCTATCTTGAACAATTCTTCAGATCTCATGTCCTAAATAGTGCACTTGTTTTACTAGCTGGAGTTTTCCTAGCAACGCTTTATGTCCCTGCGAGGCCAAATATTTCAACAGGGCGTTTGTATCTATAATACAATTTTCCTCAGATGTGGAACAAACGAGAATATCATCAACATAAAGAATCACAGTACTTCCTTTTGGAAACACAAAACTAGCCAAATTTCCCTGCAATGCAGCTGAATAAATAGTTGGTGATTCAGTAAATCCTTGTGGACACCTTGTCCACATATATTTTTTGCCCTTAAAGGTAAACGTGAACCAATATTGCGATGCCGGATCAACTGGAACACTAAAGAAAGCATTAGTCAAATCAATTACAGTAAACCAGTTTGCATCACTAGGTATAGAAGATAAAATCGTGGCTGGGTTAGGTACAACCGGTACTCGAGCAAACACAGCCTCATTTACAGCGCGCAAGTCATGGACAGGTCACCAGGTCTGGCCATCTGCCTTTTTCACAGGATAAAGTGGAGTATTACATGGAGATGTTGGGGGTGAAACAATAATTCCATCTTTTAGAAGTTGGAAGTTTACTGGGCATTCTGGGACAATAACAAATGAGTGATAAATATTAGTTATACCAAAATCTTCACATTCAACTGGACATGCCTCAGTTACTCCACACCTTAAAGATGTTCCTGAAACCCCAATGCAGATCTTAGTTTTGTTAGACATCTGAAAGATCTCTGTTATTGACCTTAAAGATGATTCAGCAGCTCCTGTATCAGCCAGCATTTCATAGGTGGTTCAATGGACTGTGATTTTAAACATAGGAAGATCCTCAGTCCTATAATGAAGTGAGAGATAAAACAAGTCAGTATCTTCAAAGTCACTTATTTTAGGTTTCTCACTGCTTTCGTTACAAGTGGCATCAGGACTTGGAGTTTGTGCAAGGAGTCATGATCGTCGTGGCTATCGATTTCTATCCCCAAATGGTCCGTTGACAGTCACATTTCCGCCTGGTGGACGCACTGCTCCTGGTTCATCATCCCATTCTTCTGTATTAGGGCATTCTCGGGCCCAATGACCTTTCTGACCACATTTCCAACAGGCATCAGTTTCTCCCTGCCAATTTCCAAAATTTCTGCCTCTTCCTCGTCCATGATATCCACCTCTTCCTCTTCCTCTATTAGATGTAGGAGTAAAATGGGCCAACTGGACCATCTGTAGTCTTTTAGCAATTGCCTTAGTCTTCTTCAGTTGTTGATTTCTGTCACCCTAGACAATAGTCTCTGCATGTGCACAATATTTCTTAACGTCATTTAATCTGGCACTTTGCCATGCCACACAGTGTCTGACAAACATGGCTCTGATCTCCGGGTCTAGACCATCCACCAAGGTCTGGATAGACTGTCTTTCCCACACAGAGTCATTCATAGTATCAGTTGGCTGTTCGTTTCCACTATGCGTATTAAAGACTTAAATTTTCCTGGAGAAATACTCATCAAATGTTTCTCCTGATTTTTGTACACATGCATGCACAGTTGTCATATTTATGACTGGCTTGAATCTTGTTTCTAATGCTTGGTACAAATCTCTCAACTGAGCTTGATATAGAGAACCACTTCCAACATTCCATGGAACAGCTGAATTCCAAATAGAAGGTTTCACTTCTCCCCAACCAAGACCCATTTTGGTCACACATACATGTTCCAGTTCCGCTGAAGTGGGTCTAGATTGCAACACCATCTTCTCCAGAGCATTTGCAAACACTTTTCCATTATTGTTGGGCTCTGGAAGTTTATCAATAATGGACTGTAATTCAGCAAGTTTCCATGGTCTATAAACATGTTGAATACCCCCGGCTCCATCTGGGTATTCTATCATTGGAGCAAGCACTGAAACTTCTAGAAGCTCATCATCGATGTCCAATGCAGGTGGAGAGCCTTGTATTGGAGATGACGTTTTTGGTTGATAGACAGCACCCGACGTAGTAGTGCATTGGTCAGTTTGATTAGGCTGTAATTTCTTCTTTCTGGACACTGGTCTCCATGCTATCTCTTCGGGCGTTGGTGTAGATATTTTTATGGCTTGATCTAATAATCCAGCATACGGTGGGGGTGCATGAGTAGTAGCTGGTACTACGACATCTCTTCTGCTATCTAACATTGCAGTTGCTCCTCCCACAGCTCCATCAACAGCCTGTTGACCTTGCACTGGAGAAAAGGGAACTACTGGTTGTGGAGGTTGTATTCTCACTGGACAGTCAATATCATCTACTTTATGAATGCTGACCATTACTGGTTTTGGACAATTAGAAATTGTTTGATCCATATGACAAACTTTTCACCCTATGGCATCCCAGACCCCAAGGCATTCTATCATATATTCATAATCCCATTCTAAAGGACCCATAAAATTTGGAGGATCTATAAGGTCATGCAACATTGCTATTTGGGCTTTTTCAAAACAGCCGTCTTGTGGCCAACTAGAATCAAATTCTTTTATGTTGTCAGAAAACTGTGTTGTATAATAAGTTGATCCTGTTACCTCTTCAACAAGAGTCTTAGGAGTCAACTGTTCTTTTTTATCGTATACATCTTCCACACTCAAAGAAACAAAGGTCTTAACACTTTTATATGCTTTATCAGTCCTTTCTCTATTATCAGCTTCTTTTTCCCATAACTTTAAAGTTTCAAGGTGTTTTGTCCATTTTTTATTTACTTTTTCACAAGCATGTATTTTAGCTTTTTTAATTTTCTCCTCATACCTTTTTGCCATCCTATTTCTCAAGGTTTTTAACGAAGCATGATGAAAACTCCCATTCTGAGGGAATCCCAACGTCCTATGCCATTTTGGCAAAAACTGTATGGAAACAGAACCATATTTCTCATACATAACTTTAGCGGGACCTTGAAGGCCCTTCTGACGACTATTATTTGCACCCTTGGCCAACCTATTTAGCCGAAGGGGAAAAAGTCTATTATAATGTAATTTTTACAATGTACTTCTCTTCTTTTTTTTTTAAGTATTTAATTTTTTTCTTAAATATACATTATATATATAAAAAAATCTCCCTCTCGCCCACCTGGGCGGTGTTTTTCCTTCAGACTCGGGTCCTCTACCAGAGGCCTGGGAGTCTGAGGGTTCTGCGCAGGATCTTAGCTGTTCCCAGCATTGCGCTCTTTTGGACAGAGATCTCCGATGTTGTTCCTGGTATCTGTTGGAGCCATCCTTCCAGCTTGGGGGTCACCGCCCCTAGTGCCCCGATCACTATTGGTACCACAGATGCCTTCACACCCCACATTTTCTCTATCTCCTCTTTCAGCCCTTGGTATTTCTCAAGCTTCTCATGTTCTTTCTTTCTGATGTTGCTATCGCTGGGGATTGCTACATCTATCACTACCACTGTCTTCCGATGTTTATCCACCACCACTATGTCAGGCTGGTTGGCCATCACCATCTTGTCAGTCTGCATCTGGAAGTCCCACAGGATCTTGGCCTGTTTGTTCTCTGTCACCTTTGGGGGTGTCTCCCATCTGGACCCTGGGACCTCCAGTCCATACTCTGTACAGATGTTCCTGTATACTATGCCCGCTACCCGGTTATGCCGTTCCATGTATGCCTTGCCTGCCAGCATCTTACACCCTGCTGTGATGTGTTGGACTGTCTCAGGGCCTTCTCTGCACAGCCTGCACCTGGGATCTTGTCTGGTGTGGTAGATCCCGGCCTCTATTGCTCTGGTGTTTAGGGCCTGTTCCTGTGCTGCCATGATTAGTGCCTCTGTGCTGTCTTTCAGTCCAGCCTTTTCCAGCCACTGGTATGTTTTCTCCATATCAGCCACTTCTTCAATTTGTCGGTGGTACATGCCATGCAAGGGCTTGTCCTTCCATGATGGGCCCAGTGGTTCCTCATTCCTTCTGGGCTTTTGTTGCTTTTGTTGCCTGAGGCATTCACTTAGGAGTTGGTCCTTGGGGGCCATTTTCTCGATGTATTCCTGGAGGTTCGCTGTTTCCTCCTGGACAGTAGTTCTGACACTTACTAGTCCTCGGCCCCCCTCCTTTCGCTTTGTGTACAGCCTCAGGACGCTGGACTTAGGGTGAAACCCACCATGCATGGTAAGGAGCTTCCTTGTCTTGATATCAGTGGCTTGTATCTCCTCCAGTGGCCAGGATATTATCCCAGCTGGGTATCTGATCACTGGCATGGCATAGGTGTTAATGGCTTGGATCTTATTTTTGCCGTTCAGCTGACTTTTCAGGACCTGCCTTACTCTCTGGAGGTATT
Source organism: Psettodes erumei (assembly GCA_016785225.1). Classification (NCBI taxonomy): domain Eukaryota; kingdom Metazoa; phylum Chordata; class Actinopteri; order Pleuronectiformes; family Psettodidae; genus Psettodes; species Psettodes erumei. The sequence goes on from JAFBJZ010000936.1 coordinate 49,338, forward strand.
TGGCTGTGGCTGACCTTCGAGCTGCCTCCTCATGATTTCTCATGATCCTTGATTTCCTCATTTACTCATGATCCTCACCATTTGCCTGTGGGATCCCCAGGTATTTGTAACTGTTCTGCACATCTGCAATGTTCCCTTCCAGTAGGTCAACCCCCTCGGTTGTGATCACCTTTCCTCTTCTAGATATCATCCGCCCACATTTATCTAGTCCGAATGACATCCCGCTGTCTTTGCTGTAGATCCGAGTGAGGTGAGTCAGGGAATCAATGTCACGCTCATTCATGAGTCATCCATGTAGAGGAGGTGGCTGATGGTTGTTCCACTTCGGAACTGGTATCCATAGCCACTCTTTGAGATGATCTGGAGCCTCTGCAGAACAGCAGGGGGACAGAGCATCTCCTTGGTATATGCCGCATCTGATGCTCACCTGTGCAATTGGTTTTGAGTTGGCCTCCAGAGTCGCCGGTTCGAATCCTTAGGCAAGGTACAACTCTCCAAGACAAACATTCACTTTCATTAATTCTCACCAGTGATACACAGACCTATCCAGTATCTGTAATATCACTTACATCACACAGCTCAGGCCTGACACACACCGGATCCGTGGGCAAGGATACCACCTTCCCTGAGAGAATACCGTCTCTCTATGAGCTCATTCAGTCCAAGCTATATGGATTTATGGTCAAGGGTCCCGCCTTACCACAGAGGATACCGCCTCAAAATATGCATGTTCCTGTCTGTACCTGACAGACCTAGGAGCAAAGAATACCGTCCTTGCCTAGAGATTACCGTCTCTATCTGTGCATATTTCAATCCATACCAAATGAATTTATGGGCAAAGGATACTGCCTTCCCCCAGAGGATACCGCCTCTGTTATCGCGTGTTTCAGGGTCAACGAAGCTCAGCTCACACTACTAGAAAATAATGCAAGCCGGAAAACGGCCTAGCCTCTACCCTTTTCAGGCAAGTTCCCAAAGCTTTACTTTAAACTTAAACTTTAAACTTTAAACTCTTAAACTTAAATTAAAATCCTTTAAAATTTTGCAAAATTGGAACAATCAATACAATATGATTTCCACATAATTATTTATGCCAATTATTCCCATAGAAAATTACAGTTACTTACTGCCTACCCGTTCCTTGGAGGGAGATCACAGAGACTTCCCTAAAAAAAAAAAAAAACCTTCATAGAGGTCCGAGGATTTTCTTTCTTGCCCGGGCCCTGGGATGATTTCCCCCCAAAGAGCAGATTGCAGTTCATCTGTATCTCAGTGGGACCTCCAAGAATGTCGTGGAAATTGTCTGAAAAAGATAGCACTCTGGACACATAAAAGAAACTTGAAAGGATTAAAGTATTAGAGTATATTGTAATTACAATAGGAGATCAACAATACCTCAGCACATGTGGTGGAAAGGAGGATCTCAAACTTACAACAGCAAAACATTCAACCTTTATAGCATCTTTAAAGGTCATGGTCTTTCATACTATTGGCTAGTTTCCCCAAAGTTAAAAACATTCTTGTCCACTTTGCAAAATCCCAATCTGTGATGACCATAAATGCTCACACAGTTGTCCAATCTACACATGCATATATAAGTAAGAACAGTGGCCTCATGCTGTGGCGCCAGTCAAATATGCAGCGTCTCCCTTTCTTGGTAACTCTGAGACACTGGTGTCAGCTAAATCACAGGGAGGAGAAAGTGATCCCCTCAACAGAAACACTATTTTTGTGACTAGAAGTAACTCAGTAAGCAAGTTGAACAACTGACCATTATGAATTAATGATCAACTAATAATTTTCCTTCCACACCTCTCTTCAGTACCCTGTGCTTGCTGCTGTGCTGTGTGAGGAACTAACGGCTGAAAGGCATGTCTTCGACTATCACTCAGATTGTAATCTCGAAGAAAGTAGGTAACTGAGTCTGGCACCGTGGCCTAACAGCTTCTTGCTGGGATGGTAATGGATGCATATCGTTGGGACAAACTTCAAACCAGGGCTAACACCAGTCTCCGGCTCGAAAGACCTTTGTTGAATGTTTGGGGGTTGGCAATAAAAGGAATGGACTGTATAAGAAATGACGGGAATAACGTGGGTGTCTCCCTGGGGTGTCAGTCAGAACACAGGTCTCAATGGATATGCACTTCCACTCTTTACTGGATGCTTTTAACACAGCACAGTACAGCACACATGGGTACAGGAATACCATTCTAAGATTCTAAAGGTTGGGTTTCAGGGTTAACGTGTGTGTGATAGATAGATAGATAGATTACTTTATTCATCCCTGAAGGGAAATTATGTGGTCATAGCAGCAATCCGGTACATTAAAATACAGTAGAATACAGTGACATAAAACACTGAGTTAGAAAAATAGAATAAAAATGGTCTAGAAGTAAAAATAGAATACAGAATGGGACAAGGGAACTTGAGAAACAGTAAACACAGGATAAATATGTATATAAATATGTAATTAAAGTGCAGCAGCAAGATGATATTAATAATACAGATGGTACGAGGGTTATGAAAGGGTTATGTTACTTTTAGTAATAAAGTAATAATATAATATCTGATATACAATAATAGTAACAGTAACATAGTAGTAATAGTATATATAAATAATATAAATAATAGTATAATAATAATAATATAATATAATATATAAAAGAATAATGTATAATATATAATATAATAATAATATATATACTAATATATAGTATTAGTGACAGTAGTATCAACTATATGGCAAAGCAGTGAAGGATGCAAACGGTGGTAGATTTAGTCTATGTGTGTGATTGTGTTTTTGACGGAGGCTGATGAGTTATATAGTTTTATTGCATGTGGTAGGAACGATTTCCTGTATCGTTCCTTAGAGCAGCGGATTTGAATGAGTCTGTTGCTGAAGCTGCTCTTTAACTTGTCAAGTGTTTTGTAGAGGGGGTGAGAGGGATTGTCCATGATTGCCAGCAGTTTTGCTAGCATCCTGTCCTCCACCACCTCCTCCAGGGTGACAAGTTTGGAGCCAACAACAGACCCTGCCTTCCTGATCAGTTTGTTCAGTTTGTTGGAGTCCTTTGCCTTGATGCCTGCACCCCAGGACACCGCAGCAAAGAAGATGGTGCTCGCCACAACAGACTGATAAAACATCTGCAGTATCTTGTTGCAGACGTGAAAGGACCTGAGCCTCCTCAGGAAGTAAAGCCGGCTCAGGCCCTTCTTGTAGATGGCCTCTGTGTTGGTGGTCCAGTCTAGACTATTGTTGAGTATAACACCCAGGTACTTGTATGAGTCCACAAGATCCACATCCGCCCCACTGATGCTGACAGGAGAGGGCAGGGGCTTGTTCCTCTTGAAGTCCACCACCATCTCCCTTGTCTTCGCCACATTGAGCTGCAGGTGGTTCTCCCCACACCACTTCACAAAATGTTTGACTACGTCCCTGTACTCAGTCTCCCTCCCCCCCTCCACACACCCCACAATGGCTGTGTCATCAGAGAATTTGTGCTGGGGGAGGGGTTGGTGTTAAACCTGTTGAAAAACAGGTTCAACTCGTTGGCGCGTTGTTCGTTCCCCTCAGCCGACCTCCACTTTTCCTCTGGAAGCCGGTGATCTCCCTCATAGCCCTCCAGACATCCCTGATGTTGTTCTCCTCCAGTTTGTGCTCCAATTTTCTTCTATAATTGTCCCTGCTCTCCCTGATGCTGTGTTTGAGCTCCTTTTGTACCCGCTCGAGTTCTGCTCGATCCCCTGATCTAAAGGCCCTCTTCTTCTTGTTGAGGAGGGCCTTCAGGTCGCTTGTTACCCATGGTTTGTTGTTCGGGTAGCAGCGGACCTCTTTAGTGGGGATGGTGTTGTCAATACAGAACCCAGTGTACTCAGAGACACAGTCAGTCAGGCCATCAATGTCCTCACCATGTGGCTCATACAGAGCATCCCAGTCTGTGGCCTCCAGCGCCCCGCACAGTGTTTCCATAGCCTCAGGAGACCATTTCCTCACTGATCTTACCGTGACTGGGTGCCGCTGAACCACAGGCTTGTATGATGGTGAGAGCAGGACCAGGTCTGGTCTGCCCTGACCTGCCCAGTGGTGGCAGGGCAGTAGAGCTGTACGCATCCTTAACATTTGCGTACAGCAGGTCCAAAGTCTTATTTTCCCGGGTGGTGCATGTCACAAACTGGTCGAAGGTGGGGAGTGTGGATGAGATTGAGACATGGTTGAAGTCACCTGTGATGATGATGAAGGCTCCAGGGTGTTTTGTCTGCAGCCCCGAGGTCACAGTGTGGATGGCGTCACACGCTGCTTCCTTGTCTCCTGACGGAGGAATGTAAACAGTGATGGCGATAACACTGGTAAACTCCCTCGGCAGATAATACGGTCAAAGTCCCACGGCGACGAGCTCGATGTCCCGGTTGCATAGGCGCTCTTGAACGCAGACGTGCCCGGGGTGACACCACCTGTTGTTCACGAGCGCGGCAAGCCCCCCCCTCCTCTCTTCTTGCCGGTCGCGGTGGTCTCTCTGTCGGCTCGCACCGTCTGGAAGCCGGGAATGGTGACGTTAGAGTCCGGTATCTGTTCGTTCAGCCACGTCTCCGTGAAACAAATGCTACTGGACTCCCTGTACTCCCTGTGCGTCCACTTTATTTGCCAGCGATCTCACGTTTCCAGTGATGACTGCGGGGATGTAGGGCTTAAACTTTCTCTTCTTTATCCTCTGTTTAAGCCCCGCTCTGCAGCCTCGCCGTCTCCTCTTTAGCTCCTCGGGTACGGCAGGTCTCTCTCCAGCCGAGAGATTCGTGTACCTCAGGGCAATCAGTTGGTCGCGGGTGTAAACAGTGGCGGTTGGCGACATTGCAGGCATGGCTCCCAGTGATCCGGAGGAAAGTGCAATAAGTGTGCTTAAAAGTGTCCAGTCCGTTTGAAAGCATCTCGCAGTTGTATGTTACGAAAATGCCCAGAAGGTGTAAAGATTTTTTAAAAAGAAACAGACAACAAGCTTAGAAAAATACTAAATAATACTAAAAAACCAACATAAGTGCCGGAGCTGCTACAACAGGCAGCCGCTAGGACGGCGCCATCTTGATTAAAACCCAAACTTCCGTCGGGTTGTCGCTTTTACACTTGTAGCTGTTAATTTCTGAATTATAACTGAGGGAACTTCAAACCCAACCCTAATCAATAATTGGAGTTAGATGCTTTTACCATTAATATTCATAACAGTGGGACCTTAAAATCCAAACTTCCGACGGGCTAGCAGCTTTTACAGTTGTGGCTGTTAAGTCGGAAACTAATTCAGAAATCAACAGCAACAGTTGAGGGACCTCGAAACCCAAACCCTAATCAAGTATCGTAGTTAGCTGCTTTTACTGCTAGCAGTAACTTACTGCTAACAGAGGGACCTTAAAACCCAAACTTCCGACGGGTAGTTCTTTTGCAGCTATGGCTGTAAATTCTGAAATTAACAGTTATAACTGAGGGACCTTGAAACCCAAACCCTCATGGGCTAATCGGAGCTAGATACTTTTACTGTTATTTTGTTTAATGGAAGGACCTTAAAACCAAAACGGTTAGGCATTTTTTAGGGAGTTGGATCAGGCCCCCACGGACATTTAAACCGTACTAACCACACCCAAATTCTTGTCTTTAAAAATAATAATAATAATAATAAAAATATTTTTTCTTTTTTTTCTTAATACTATCCCATTCCATCTATTCCATACTCATTTTCCGTGTTTCATTTTACCAAAAATAGTATTACACTTTAGTCAGTCTAACAAAGCCAACAAAACGTCCTGGTGGACGTGCAGATATTTTGTTAAAAAGGTTTTCTGCTTACCTTTTGTTTAGGCGAAGCCCCGAAGCCCTGAACTAAGGAAATCACAAGTTTTTATACATCTTGACTGCGTTTGGGACCAGGGCGTATATCCTTGTGTGTTATCCTCCTGGCTCCAGGGAGTGTGACCCTGAGTGTTATCAGTGTCTTGCTATGAGTAGCCAACCGGCTCTAGCTGGACCCGAGCGAGTGTTAAAATCAGATATGGTGCATTCTGTTCTGATGAGCAAGCAGCAGCGAAGCAGTGATTAACATATCATAAGGCTATGGCATGACATGGTGTGATGAGAACTAAGAACACTTAGTTTTATAATAATCCAACAGGCACTTTGACAACTTTATTGATCCCATGATGAGGAAATTTGTGCGTTTACCTCAGCTCAATTACAGAAAAGAAACAATTAAAGCAATTAAAATGTATCATAAATATATCAGCAGAAAAAGGAACAATATACAGTCGAGCATTGTATACAAAACACTATATACAAAACAGCAAAGCATACACAGTATGCAATTATGGGTGGAGGGTTGTGGAGGTATTTAGGTAAATAAATAAATAAATAAATATGTGTGTGTCAGCTGTAAGCTGACAGTGAAGTGACCGAGTGACTCTCAGCGCCGTCATACGTTGTACAGTCTAACTGCTGTTGGGATGAATGACCTGCGAAAGCGCTCCTTCCTGCAGCGAGGGTGTTTCAGTCTCTGACTGAAGGAGCTGCTCAGCGCACCCACGGTCTCATGCAGAGGGTGATGGGGGTTGTCCATGATGGATGTCAGCTTTGCTAACATCCTCCTCTCACCCACCACAACCACAGACATCCCAGCACGGAGCTCGACCTCCACACTAGTTTGTCGATCATGTTCCTGTCTCTGTTGGTGAATCCACCCCCCCAGCAGGCTACTGCTTAGAAAATGGCGGATGCCACAACAGAGTCATAGAAGGTTTTCAGCAGAGTCCTGCAGACTCCAAAGGACCTCAGTCTCCTCAACAGGTGGAGTCGACTCTGGCCCCTCTTGTACACGACATTCGTGTTTGTAGACTAGTCCAGATTGTTATTGAGATGAACACCCAGATACTTGTACAAGTCCACTGTCTCGATGTCTCTTCCCTGGATGTTCACCAGTATAGTAGGGGGTGACTTCCTCCTGAAATCTATCACCGTCTCCTTTGTCTTGCTGGTGTTGATCTGCAGAGCATTGGCCTCACACCAGTCAACAAAGTCCCTGATGACCCCCCCTGTATTCCCGGTCGTTCCCGTCCAATACACATCTGATGATGGCCGTATCATCTGAGAACTTCTGTTGGTGGCAGTGGTCTGAGTTGTATCTAAAGTCCGAAGTGTACAAACTAAACAGGAAGGGTGAGAGGACTGTGCCCTGTGGCGCCCCGTGCTGAAGACTACCACATCAGACACACAGTTCTGGAGCCTCACGTACTGTGGTGTGTTGGTGAGGTAGTCAATCGTCCATGGTATCAGCTGCTCATCCACTCCAGCTGCCTCCAGCTTCCCTCTCAACAGTGCAGGCTGGATGGTGTTGAAATCACTGGAGAAGTCAAAGAACATGACCCTCACAGTGCTCCCCACCTGCTCCAGGTGAGAGAGAGATCGGTGTAGCAGGTAGATAACGGCGTCATCCACCCCAATGCCGGGCCGGTAGGCAAACTGCAGGGGATCCAGCGCTGAGCTCACCAGTGGGAGGAGGTGATGCAGGATGAGCCTCTCCATGGCCTTCATCAGGTGTGAAGTCAGGGCCACAGGTCTGAAGTGGTTGGGCTCCCTGGGGTGTGTGATCTTGAGCACTGAAACAATGCAGGAAGTCATCCACAGTTCAGGAACCCTCTCCAGACTCAGGCTCAGGTCGGAGATATGCAGGACCACCTGACAGAGCTGGTCTACACAGTCCCTGAGCAGTCTGGGGCTGATTCCGTCCGGACCTGCTGCCTTCCTGATCTTTGGCCTTTTTTGGGGTTTATTGTAAAGCAGGGCCAATTGGAACCCGACCCAGCCAAAATTCAAACAGTCCTGGAGTGGCCTGTCCCTGCCACCCGTAAGCACCTCCAGAGGTTCTTGGGGTTTGTCAACTTCTCCAGGTGATTCATTAGGGATTATAGCAGGTTGGCAGCCCCACTCACCCAGCTCACGTCCACCAAGGTGGCCTTCCAGTGCTCGCCAGTAGCACAGGTGGCATTTGAGACTCTCAAGGACAAGTTCTCAAGTGCCCCTGTGCTGGTACACCCAGATCCCCATCAGCAATTCATTGTGGAGGTCGACGCCTCTGACTCCGGAGTGGGCGCCGTACTATCCCAGCGATCCCCGGTCGACCACAAGCTCCACCCCTGCACCTTTTTCTCCAGGCGCCTCTCCCCGGCTGAGTGGAACTACGACGTGGCAAACAGCGAGCTGCTGGCAGTGGTGTTGGCCTTGCAGGAGTGGAGACATTGGTTGGAAGGTGCAGAACATCTCTTTCTCACATCCCTCCTGAAACCAGTCGCTAAGAGCCCCCCCACCCCCCCGGCTCATTGAAGGCCATCCTGCATTTACTGCCTGCTGGATGTATGCAGGCACAGCCGTGGGTTCCAATACCGTTGACTGGGAGGGGTACGGTCCGGAGGAGAGGTCATGGGTCAGCAGGAGCCTCATCCTGGACCCGGTCCTGCTTGCTGACTTCTACCGAGAGTTCCCAGACAAGCCTGGGAGGCCGCCAGGTGGTGTCCATTGAGGGGGAGGTACTGTGATGGTTCAATTTTTGTTTGGATTTTCAGCTTCCTTCTCCATCTTGTTTTCCTTCTATTTCCTATCCAGTGGCAGAAGGTGTGGCTGGTCCCCGACAGGCAGACAAGACACACCTGGAGCATATCACCATGCAATTACCCTGCCACTATAAAAGCCCTGCTCCCCTTGCACTCGATGCCAGATGATTACAATATCATCCCGCATTCCTTGGCTGCTCTCTAGATTACGTTCAAGTCCTTGACTACGACTACAACCACAACCATGCTCCATGAGCCTTGCGACCAGCTTGCCTCCTGCCATTGCCACCTGGCCTTGCCTTACGGCCAATTCCTACTCCGTCTGAATAAAGAAATTCTGTATACCATGCCTCTGGTCTCCTGCGCTTCTTGGTCCAGAACCCCGTCCCTGTCAAATATACAGTCATGGAAAAAATTATTAGACCACCCTTGTTTTCTTCAATTTCTTGTTCATTTTAATGCCTGGTACCACTGAAGGTATATTACCTGAAGAATACAATGAACACGACAAAAAATGCAGCTGATTATAAAATACTTTATGTACTTTTGACATGCTTAAACTGAATTGTATTCCCAGGGTATATAAGAGGCCATTTCATGTCATAAACAGCACTGCACATGCAAAGGCCTGGAGTGGTTTCCTGCTTACATTCAAGCTGCAGCACAACTCAGAAGTTGTCAGCTGTCACATAATGCCTAAAACTTTTTTAAATTATGTGAAGCCACAAAGGCAGCCATCTTGGCACTGCTGGAAAGCGGCATGAGTGAGAGACAGGTAGCCAAAAAGCTGAAGATCTCCAAGATAGCCATTCATTACACCAAGAAAAAACAAGCTGAACATGGTACTACCAAATTGCTAGCTGGTTGAGGCAGGAAACATCTTTCTACCCCATGATATGACCGTGCACTCATCCGTTCCTGTGTCAGGAATTGTTGTCAGACCTCCAGGGACCTTAAAAATGAGTGGGCACTGTCGAGAAATGTGACTTGTTCGGAAAGGACAGTTCGAAACCGACTTCTTGAAGCTGGTCTGAAGTCACAGAGGGCATGGAAGAAACCCTTCATCAACGAAAGGCAGAGGAAGGCCCGGTTACTCTTTGTTAGCGATCACAAGGATTGGACTGTTGATGATTGGGCTAAGGTTCTCTTCAGTGATAAATCCTATTTTGAGTTGATGCCCACTCCAGCCAACTTACTGGTTACGAGAAAGCCTGGAGAAGCTTACAAACCAGACTGTCTTGCCCCTACAGTAAAACATGGGGGTGGATCAGTGATGATCTGGGGTTGTTTCAGTATGGGTGGAACAGTGCAAATGCCAAGAAGGGCGAATGAACCAGGTCATGTACAGGGCTACTCTTGAAAACAGTCTTCTTCCATCAGCTGGAAAACTCTCCTGCCTCGAATGACTGGATTTTCCAAGACAATGCCCCTTGCCACACGGCAAGGTAGGTTAAAGCCTGGATGGAGAGATGAGAAGATGTTTTTTGACTCTAGCTTGATACCAGAAAACATGATTGATCAATACCATGCCTTACAGAAGAGAGAAACTGAGTGGAAGGCATATGGATTTGATTCTTCAGTGTTGCAAATTACAGACCCATGGGCATGTAGAAATTTATGGTTTCAACAGGTAACCCATTCAGTGAGATCAATTAGGAAATTGAATTGTACATGTGTGGTGAGAATTCCATCACCAGGCACTTGGCCTTCAATTTTAGAGTGTATGTTAACATACTACTGTATGTTAATCTTCTGCACTATCATGGTTGTTGTATCAGCAGCAATCACCAGTAGATAGAGTGATGGCTTTATCTGTGAATCTGTGTAAGCCTAGATCCAATTGTTCTTGGTTAGGGAAATTGCCATATACAAATTTACTTGGTCAGCATGAAAATATGATAACAGCGGTCCCTGAGGGAATGGAAATAAAATCTGTGAAGGCTAACTATTGTTTCTGTTCAAAGGGGAATGGAATGTTTATGGGAATATCAGACTGTGATGGATATATGATGGACATAGGTAAAAGGGATCATAAGGAGATAGATTATATGAAGTAACTTTTCAGAACATTAATGGTGGAGGATCAAAATTTGCCTGGAAATGTGACTATAGGAAATTTTAAGGACATCTGGTGGGTTTGTGGTGGTAATGCATATGTATTTGTACCGTATGGGTGGTCAGGATGTTGCTATATGGCAGGTTTGTCAGGACTGAATATTTATGGAGTTAGAACGTCTGTTGTATTGTTCTCTCTCTCACTCTGTTTTACACACACACACACACACAAATTTCTGTAGTAGTGAGGACCATCACTAGCATAATTCAATTTCTACCCCCTGTTCATGACAATGACATGCCTCACCCTGATTTCTGACCTGATCCCTAAAACTCAGTCCTACTCCTTTTAACAGCCCCTTGATGTTTTGAACACCAAACTAATCTCAAAATAATGGTTTTAGTTGAAAATTTATGGAAATGCATGTGTGCACACACAAACATAGATTGTGTGTATAGTGTTGTAGTTTTTATTGTCTCTGTTTAACTTTTCTTTCCTGAAGTGAGAATAGTTACTTGTATACTCTCTTTTGTTTATGCTGTTTACATGCTGCTCTTGAGAAAAATTTCAAAAACTGTTGGGAAATCCTGAAGAAATTCCTATTTGTTATTGTGAACTGAAGTGCCAGGTAATCAAGCTGTATTCTGTCAATGCATTCCATGTGTTTAATGGCATATTTTTTTAAAAACAGTATAATTTCTCTGTAGCACATTAGGTGTATAAATACATCTTGAGGTGAGAGCAAACAGGGCCCCTGGGCCTTTCATACTTTATAATCCAGTGCATGCATTGAACTCTGACATACAGCATACAACATACAAAGTCTTATTCTTCCTGTTGACATATTAGTTGTTTGCCCAAGATAGATTCATGAAGTCTGTGCTTTGTTTTTGTTTTTCGAAATAGCAATCTCTTGTACCGGTTAGATAGAAACCTTGGGGACGAGGAAGTAATCCTTCCTCTTTTCCAATTTTTCTGACCTGTCAAGATCTTGACAGGACATGTGAACAGTAAAGAGAAAACAGGACCACCTGCATCCATTGACTTTGCAGCAGATACTCTTTCTTTGTTGGCATTTGTTGGAGTTTAGTTGTGGCAGTTTCAGTGGAAGTGGTAGAGCATTATTTTTTTCAGTAATTAGCACTCTATGAAAACAAAATGGTGACGGCGCCTCCATTGCACATCAGTCTCCACACAGGAAATCCACTGTTTAGAGGAAGCTTTATATTTCATGCATTAAGAACAAAAGCTATAACTAAGCTTCCCCTGGTGCACACTCGTTCTACAAGAGTGTGTAGTGTTCACAGTGGAGAGGCAGCAAAATTCAGTATCAATCAAAATGTACAGTATGTCATTGTGATAACAGATACTTCTTGTGTTCACTGTGCAGTGCTCGAGAACACACTCTAAACCATGGTTTGTATCACATGAATTATTATATTTATATTATTATGAACTATATCCAAGGGTATAATTAATTTTTTTCTAGATTTAAAGAGTGTACACATGCCTAAAGGTTTTCTTATATCTAGATGCACACATGCACTCACACTAATAGTGAGAGCTACTACAATGAAGTATTCATGAAATGACACATAGACTTGGATCTGTATCAGGATCTGCTTGTACAACTTCCGAGGCATATGCCAGGTTTAATCAAGCATCCCTTGTCCTTTAGTGACAACTTCCTGTTTAATCGTGAATCATCCCTAATGCAAAATACATCACAACATGATAAATGAGTGAGCATGACTCTACAGGAGTTTGACAAAGGATTGCTCAACCTTCATAAATAGTTGCATTTTTTAAAATATATTTTTCACTTACATGGTTTCAATAAGATCAGTTTTTTTCTATAGGTATTTTGCACACAGGTATTTTATACACAAAATACACAAAATTGTGCTATTTACTCAGCATAATAAAACATAATTTATTCATAGAATACAAATGAAACATTTAATTTTAAAGCTACATTAAAACTGATTTCTTTCTTGATTACATAGGCAGTAGAACAAACTGTTAATATTGTGTTGATATTATCACTTTTATAAGCAATCAATTTAACTTTATTCAGTTATCTAATCCCTTTTCAATGTGAAAGCAAGTCTAAAATCAGTGTTGTCCATATCTACATTTGTCTATTACATTGCTATTTTTACTGTTAATTACTATAAACCCATTTCCGACTCGTAACTGCTACATTAGGAAGAGTATTAATAAGTATATAATGACATCCTTGTTTATGAGTTGTTGGTCTTCATATTAGTCATTCATAGGCACCCAGTGTAAGACACGAAAATGCCAAACACAACTTTAATTCATTAGCACATAGAATGTAGGTAGAGAAAAATAACGGTGGTGGCCAAAGATAGGCATCCACCAATCAGCCATAACTTTAAAACCTACATAGGTGAAGTGACGAACACAGATTATTTCTTTCCCATGGCACCTGACAAGCTGTGGGATACATACTAACATATAAGACATATTATGTACTATATAGTGAGCCAACACAAGTTGATGTGTTGGAAGCAGGAAAAATGGACAAGTGGAAGAAACCGAGAAACTTTCACAAGGGCCAAATTGTGACAGCTAGATTCATCAGAGCATCTCCAGAATAGCAGGTCTTGTGGGCTGCTCACAATATGCAGTGGCCAGTACCTACCAAAAGTGGTCCCAGGAAGAAGAACCAGTGAACTGGTAACAGGGTCATGAGCATGACATGGGAAAAAGGAAGGCTGACGGAGGTAGTGTGAAGCACTGGACAATGTTCTTGCCCAAGTCTGATCCATCAAGGGCCCACCTCACAACTTACAGGACATAAAGGATCTGATGCTAACACCTGACACCACCAGTGGTGCCCTGTGGAGTCCATGTCTTGATGGCTCAGAGCTGTTTTGTTGGCACAAGGGGGATCTACACAATCTCAGGCGTTGTTGATATTGTTTATCAGTGTACATTAGAGCTGCTTACTAATGGCCATCAGTGTACATTAGAAACATTATTACAGTTTTGACTGGTTGGACACAGATTAGAGAAGAAAGACAAATGCTGAGTCTTAACAATTCCAGCTGCAACCATTAGTTTATTCATCAATTTGTCAATTAACAAAAAAAGCAGAAACTTTTTGTATGCTAAAATATTTTTGGGACATTTTTGAAGCAAAAGTTCAGCTTCTCATTTGTTAGATCTCAAATAAGACAATTTTTGTCCATTGGATGACATAATAAACTGTACATCTTTATTTCAGGCTGCTCTAATGATGAAGTGTACAGGTTGCTTAATATTACCATAAAACTAAACCAAACTAATGTTATGAGTGTTTTATGCTGCTGATCTGGTTCATTTTGTCTTCTTAGCACAAATGTTGTGAACATGATTAAAAAGTGCATAGAAATGACAAGAAGTGATACATTTTATAATACATATATCCATATTACCATATTAACTGTGAAATAAAATACATTCATGTTTTTTAAGCAGTATCACATCAGTATTCTTGCCTCAGAGGAAGGACCTGTGGTTGTCTTCCCTAAAACTAGTGTCAAGTAGACATATAGTATGGTGCAGCCACAAAGATCCTGATTTGATTGTGAGGATCTGATTTATCACCTGTGGCCCTCTGCATAGTGCAATTTTCAACTTAGTGGCATACAGCTATATACAACTTACCTTGAAAATTAGAAGTATTTTACAGATGTATTCCTTTTAAAAGTTGCATAATACAATATATGAGACTTCTGCTACCATATTAAACCACGAGTGTTAAGATAATTACACATTTTGGACACAAGCAATCTCAGTAATTCTGGCATCCCAGAGTTTTAGCTTCAAATAAAGTGTTGACTATCCTGAGTCTCAATCTCTTTCAGCAAAAAGTCAGGCCGTGCCACAGACCAGATGTGTGTGTGTGTGTGTGTGTTTGGGGAGTTGGAGTGGGTGGCTTGGTTTAGAGACCATCAAGCATCAATCCTTTTGCTTTCATTCTATAGAGGAAATGATACTCCAATGCTCCTCACTGGGGTTGCTGGTTGACCTGGAAATGTGATGCTCAGGAAATGGTTCAAGGAAAAACTAGAGGAGAAAAGAAAAGAAGCTGACTTTATTGAAGTGTAGACTCATCTGGTTAGTTGTAGTGCATGATGGGCATGTATATATACACATACACACAAATATATATTACAAAAAAATAGGTTTTACTTTCTTCCAGATTCCATAAATGCGGACATGTTTTGTGAGAACTTTACATTTTCATTTACCAGCAAAATTGGAATTTGAGGCAAAACCTGATATTGAGCAAGTGGGGAAAAAAGGGTGGGCCGCATTCAGTCAATGGATACATGTGAAAGTTATTTTCTGCACAATCCAGTAAACCTGTCACTGTGACAAAATATACTATTTCTATGACTCTTAACTGAACTCACCTTTAGCTTCATAACAATCTGCTTATCAAGTGCTGCCTACATCCTGATTTGGATGCAATGAAATGTTCCTGTCTTAGAATATTAATAGAATATCTTATTATACTGATACACAGATTGTCTGTACATTGTGAGTTGGCACTACTCACATGGTCTGGGATCTCACATGGAGGTTGCAGGCACTGTTTGAGTCTCCCACGTCGTAAGATGAGGAGGTACGCAAGTATCAGAATGGCCATGACAATGATAACCCCCACCACAGCTACTATTACATCTATTTGTTTTGGCTCATGTTCTGTAAGTACACACACAAACAAAAGAGGCACATATAAACCATTATATCACTCATCATCAATTTCTGACTTCAGATTTAGTTTTATAAGCTTTAAAATTTGAAATGTTAGCAAGTGATCCATCTTAACGCAAAATGAATATCAGTTAAAGAAAACACTGAAATGACACACTATCAGATGCATTTGGAATTTTAAAGAATCAGAATCAGAATCAGTTTGCATTACAAGGAATTTGTCCTGATTTGATGGTGCTTACATATAAAAGGAGAGACAAACAAACATAGAATGTGTGAAGTGTGCAAATAAACATAAGCCTAGGCATAAAAAGAAAAAGCTGTATACATATATATATTTACACAGGTAGTGCAGGTAGTGGTGTGAAAGATAAAGTGTCCAGTGAAGGGGTGGGGGCGTTAATATAACTCACATTGACTTGGGGGATGAACATTAATATAACATATTGGACTAAGACAGACTTAGGTTTTATTCCAGAGCCTGATGGCAGAGGGGTATTGAAAATGACTGCATCATTGGTTTTTCAGGTTTACTTTAAAGGAATTCCTGATGAGCTTGGATTGGCAAGATTGATTCTTGCTTGGAGAAATCAAGCTGAAAGGTTAGATTTTCGCAAAATGTTGGAATGAGTCAGTTCTTTTAGATCCTGCTCTATGTTGACATGAATGCACCACATCATTTCTGCAGATTTGTTGGCTGCACCTTCACGCTGTCAATCCCCTGTTCTATCACATGCCAATTTGAGACGATTTCTGCTCTGTGACATGGAATATTGTTATGTTGGAAGTAGTCATTCTGTGACCATGAAGGAATGCACATGGGCATCAGAGATCATCAGTCATCTGTGGCATTGGACCAAGACTTACAAAAATAAATAATTAATTATTAAGGAGCCAAGTGTGTCAAGAAAACATTCCCCACACCATGACACCAGCTCCAACCTCCTAACCTTTCTGTCAGCCAACAACAGCTGCTGCTCACTGGATGTTTGATTTGGCTCTATCCTGAGTGCAAACTCAACAGGCTGTCATGTGCAAAACACCAGGAAATCAGCAGGTTCAGAAATACTCTAACCAACTCATCTGACATCAATAATCATACCTGAGTCAAAGTCACTGATATCAGGTTTTTCCCATTCATTCTGATATTTGATGGGAACATTAACTCTATCTGCCAGTGTTTATGTATTGTTCTGCTGAGACATGAGTGAATCGACTACATGAAAAAAACACAGATGTTTGCAAAAAAGATCTTCGAGTGTAGAGCAGTGGCAGAGTGGAAGATTATGCTGCAGGAGTGGTTTATGACTTTTTGCTGTGATCCTATTCTGCTACAACTTTCCAGAGCCATATTTCAAGCCACCAATGGAGATTTTCAGCTGAGTGTTCCTTCATTACAAGCACTGACCAACCGTCCACGGTATACCATTTGTTTTTGCATCATTGTATCCCAGGAAACCACCAACAAGACTGAAACCTCACAGGAGGCATTCACAGGATGAAAGGAATCAGAGCAGAAGCTTGTGATTTACAGTTGGGTGAAAAGGTTTACATCCCATTTCTCTGAAATGACAAATCAAGAAAATCAAGATCTTTCCCATAAATATAATATTTAATGCACATTCAGCTAATAAAAATAATATTACAAATAATGGGATCAGGAAGACAGCTGTCAAAAGAGCTCATCATGAAACTGTTTAACCTTCATGAAGCTGGAGAGGGATATCAAAATATAATAAAAAAACTGAGAAGACCATAATCCAGAAATGTTAACCCACATTAAGACTCTAGGAATGTAAAAAAATCCAAAACGAACAGCAGGGGATGTGGAAAAAATCCTGAGGCAAATGGAATAAAAGTCCACTTCTCCAGTCTGTTTGATTGTTTGGGAGAAAACGGACTGCATTTATTTAGCACATTTCTAGTCTTATTGACCACTCAAAGTGCTTTTACACACCAATGATACATTGAGGGGAAGCCGGGGAAGGAAGCCACTATTTACTTCTAGACGTTTTGGCCTGTATGACTGCATCAGACACTGGAGCTCTGCACAAAGTGGAATGAAGGATGAATGCAGTCCAGTATCAAAATATTTGAAAGCTAAGCCTCCTACCATCAGTCAAAACATTCCAAATGAAGACAAAGCAAAGTGAACTCCGGAATAGTTTCAAAAGAAGAAGGTGAACGTTTGGTTTTCCAAGTCTCCAGACTTGATGACGATGGAAAATTTGTATTAGCTTAATGTGTCCTAAAAATTATATAATTACATTTACATATTACATTTTCCTTTCCTTGTTTTATCAAGTCAAATAAAGGGGATTGTAACTTGCACTCAAATGTACAATTTTTTGTATGTCATAAAAACATTGCTCACCCCCGCCGCCCCCCGAGTGTGGTTCTGCTACAGGCTTTTGTTTGTTAAATGAGGTTTTTCCTCTCCACTGTCACCAATTGGTTGCTCATTGTGGGAACTGTCTCTGTTTAACACGGTGAGGTCTTTACCTCACTGTGTACAGTGCAATGTATATTTTGAATTGGTGCTATACAAATAAAGCTGGATTGGATTGGCTTAAATACATTCCTAACAGCAGCATCTATTAACGGTATCTTACTTGCGGGGATGACTTTGCACTGGATGCAACTTTCCGGTCCAGAGAGCATATTGAAGTAAATGTACTGCACCTTCGTACAGTAACGTTGTCCCTCCTCCAGCTCGTGGATGGACACTGAAGAAGCAGCATCTTTGTACTTCTGCTGACGATATTTGTAAAAAAAAAAAAAAAAAAAAAAAGACACATTACACATGTACAGAACCAATATCTGTTTTACATTTCACATACCCTATTTCCCACTCTGATCCACTGTAGTGATACTGAAAAGACTGCATTCTGAAACTCTTAAGGGTACACTTTTTGTTACAAGCCAAGTAATAGCAAAGAAGTTAGTACTGAACTATTTTTAACCAATCTGCTTTCATGGTCATGGTCAAGATTTAGTATATCTGCAGGCCCACAATATTATGAATGAAACTGTCAATCAAATTTACTAATTAATCAAGGGTGCTGGGTGCTGTGTCATATCTGTTCTTCACTTTAATCCCTGGATATCTATTCTGAATAATGTCAACCCTTTCTATGTAATCACTCATTTTAATTGCTGTTGTTAGGTAAAGTAAGATTTGCCAGCACTGATATGGCTGGTGGAGGATTTAGTTTTAAGTACTGTTTAGAAATTTTATCTTTTGTTTTAGTGTGGAAGTTAATCATGAAACATGAAACACAATGCTTTCACACCTAAACAGTATTTCCTACATTAACCAGCATAGAGTGAATATAGTCTTTGTCTAGACATACATAGAAACAAAAAGAAACAGAGCTGTGTACTCTTGCTAAAACGATGATGGGTCTTACTTCTAATCTCTGTCCTTCCTTCCCATAGTAAACCCTGTGTTTTACATGGCTTCCATGTTCCAGAGCCATACTGTTGTTCCTGCTCAAATATACAGTCATAGAGCCAGGCCGCACAGTCAGACTGACTGCGGGGGTGCAGGAGTCACCTGGACAAATAAGAAAGAATTTCATGTTGAGTGTTGACTACATACGGGGTTAATAGACCATGCCTGTGTGCACAGTCTTTATACATACATTTGCTCTTTTTTTTATGAAAAAATAATCAAATTTTTCAGTTTCTTCTGTGCTTGAAAATGTGCATACATTTAGAACCATTCCTGATAAGGCACACCAACAAACTCTTAATGGTAGACAGTTACATTAGTGGGCAAACCAGTACACACAAAGAAAATACTGTCTGCCATGTAATAATGGACTGTAAACTAATTTTACTGAAGACATGTATTTCTGTCTTAAAAATCAATGTGATTGGAATTTCCAGAGTAAATGAAGCCATTAATGCCTCTACTTCCTTTTTTAACTCTAGTACTGCTCCATTGAGATCCAGAGGTGTTAACATAACATTATTAAAATTCAGTTGTTATTATTAATAATACATTTTGGTATCAGTGATTTTAATTGACAGGTATAATATATTTGTAATCTTTAAACTGCACTGATGGAAGTCAAATAATGAGCAGTTTGTTTAAATGGATTCTTGGCTCGGCATATTTATCTTGCGTCTTGACATAAAACCTTTATTTATTTAAAGTAATACTAGGCCTCTTAAAGAACCCTTTAACATTTATTATTACAGAAAGTTACATTACCAACCGTAAACCAAATATCATTCCACTGCAATGAACAAATTATCAATATTTTAGTTATTATTACTACCTCCTATTGTCAAGAAGAGTTGAGATTTCACCAACCGCAAAGTGTTATATTAAATAATCAAAAGTAACAAATGATAGGAAGCAATGCAGAATGTTGATTATATGATGATAATATCGTGATAAATCTATGAAGAAAGTTTCAAATCAAAGTGCTGATTATAAGAGGAGAGTTGTAATAAGGTTTTCAGTGATAATATGTAAAGTAATGAACAAATGAATGATATATGATTGATGATAGAAACGAATCAGCGAATCAATGAAATGATCTGATAATGATGAAGTAATCAATATTGTGAGTGATTTCTGAACAAGAGAATGAATGTTTGTGGTTAATTCAGTATCCAAATTAATTATAAGTTGTTTGATTTGAGTGATGAGTGTTAAGTTGATTTTATGATGTGAGCACTGTAAAAATGACAGAAGAGCTTAGTGTGGGTCAAGATGACCTGGGCGAAGTCTGGGTGGCACCAGCCTAGGTTGTGTGTGTCAGAACGACCTAGGAGTGGCCTAGGTTGCACCACTCGATAAAAAGAGGAAGTGAAAGTATTGCTCAACTGATGTATGTTAGTGTGTGTTGGAGAGAGGGGAATAGTGCATTAGTGTGTATTGAAAAGAGAGATGTGGTAAGACTAAGAGAGGAGTATAAAGAACTGAAATGCAGAAGATTCAACGTTATTCATCGGCGCTTATTCATCAGAGCCTAATCACTGAAACAAGTTTACCGAGACCTGTTCAGGTGTTAGATGGATAGCCAATGAGAGAAGAGGTTTCCAGTGGATCATCACCATCACCACAAGGAGAACAGAAGGCGTTCGTGAGTCAGCTTGGAGTTGACAAAGATCTTGAGAAAAGAAGATTTTACAGGACATAGACTCGTGAACACTGAATTGGATTATTAAGCCTCTCTTTCGTCTCCGCTGCTTGTCGGAGAAATTGGACATTGTGGACTTCGGTCGAGCCTTGGACGGGGCTGCCGATTGCCCAAATTAATGTCTGGTTTCGGGGCAGGATTGGAAACTGGACGATAGCAATGGCCATGCAGTCTACTCTCTCTCTCTCCTAAATTTAGTATGATTCCAAGGATACAGTAAGTTTAAGTTTAGGAATAGGTATTGATTTATAATTTGAGTATTAATTTTAAGATGTATTAATCAAAATTCATGCTGTATGCTTTGCTCCTGCTAAAATTATAAAGAATAAAATTAATCAATATTGCATTTAAAATAAAGTTATCATAGTCATCATTAAGTACTCTTTGCCGGCGTAAATAGAAGGTTGGTTGTTAGAAATAATATTCTCACAGGTTGCACTAATCCCCAAGATTTTAAAATAAATCTTTTGGACCTAACAAGGTCTATAAACAGTTACCTAGCAATTACCAAAGCCCGAAGCATAAGAAGAGAGCTGCCGTTAACAGACGTGACTGGGGTTGCGCTGCACTCATCCAGTTGAGAACTGTTCCGGGTGTGGTTCAATCTTACTGGAAGCAGGGTGGGCGTCTGGATGAAGGCAGTGAGTAGCTAGGCGAGTCTCTTTGCTACAATCCAGTAAATATTCTTCCCCTCTCTCAAATCCTACGAAAGTATCTGAGTAGAATCCCTCGAAGTAGATATTGTGCTTGGGGCTATACAGGTTTGAGAAGAAGATTAACCTAGGAAGAGAAGAATGTTTTGATAGATTAAATGCTGGATTAGGATTAATATCCTCCTGTATTGGGGAAGTTAAGACCTGCGGTTTCTGCACTATGCTTTTGGAGGTAGATGACAAGCATCATCAAATTCAGAAAGACTTAACAAACAATAGACAGCCTTTTAGAAACCATCAGGTCATTCCACAAATGTCACATCAATGGGCTGTAAAAAGACACAAACCCAGATTGGTAGTAGCCATGATTTCTGGTAGCAAGACAGTCTCTCAACTTATTTCAAAGTTCACTATCATTCCTACTACAATTTAGAGGTTTCAGTTTTGCACAGTGTTACTACAAATTACAGTGGTGGTAAGAATCAAGAATCAACACCTTCTCTTTCCACAGTGCTTGCTTGCTTGCTTTCAAAAAAATCAAATGTATGGCCCCTACTGAATTGTGAAAATAGGAGAAATGAAAAATAATATAAGTTTAAAACCACTTTTAACAATTTAGAGACATATATACAATGAGAAAGGTTACCATAAGTTCATAGAAGTGATGTTATCACATGCATTCTGAGTGTCTTTCTGTATTTGTACAGTCCTTCAAAATGAGATTTATCAGTGTTCACACTTCTTTTGTAAATTGCCACTTCTGTTGTCCACACAAACAGTTTGACTCACATTTAGAATTACATATGCTTATATTGATGAGGCAAACAATCTTCACTATTTTCCAAGTATGTTGAAGTTGTGAGTCCACCAATAATGTTTCAGCCTCAGTTGCCTCCTTCGGACATGAAGGATCTTACTCCAGATGTTAAAGCTCCACACTCTATCTTGAGACTGAGCCCAGCCACCATTCAGGGGAAAGACATTGTCAATGTGTATATTTCAGGTCTCATTTTTTCAGTCACTAGCCAAGGTTCACCACTATAGGTGAGGGGTGGAATGAAGACCAAATCAAAAGCTATGCCTTTGGGTTCAGCTGACTTGTCACCACAACAATCCTGCATTACTTTGGACACTGCTGCTGTCTGTCTGTCTATCTTATGCTCCATTTTACCCTCATTTGTAAACAAGACTACAGAAACTTGAACTCCCTTGTTTGATGCAGCTACTCACTCCCAAACCAGAAGAAGCAGTCTACCATTTTTCAGCAGAGAGCCATGGCCTCAAACTTGGTTTTGAGGTGTTTTCTCCCATCCCCACCGCTTTACACTATACGCTACAAGCCACCCCAGTGCATACTGGAGGTCTTGGTCTAATGAAGCCCACAGACCCACAAGATCTGCAAAGAGCAGAGACGCAAGCACAATATTCTCCTCTCCAACGCTGAGCCTTGAGATCATGTCCATGAATATCACAAACAGCAACAATGCAAAGCCGTCCCTTGTCAGCCTTATCAGAGTCAATACTCATAGAGAATGTCCTTTCTTTTTTCAACACTGCAGACACATCTCTCACACTGGTTATATAAGGGCAGAATAGCCCACACTAAAGTCCCCAATACTGCATACTCCTGCAGTAACCCCCAGAGGACCCCATGGGTGGAGGGCCTTCTCCAAGTCCACAAAACACGCAAAGACTGAATGAGTAGAAGCCAAAGAGCTGGTCCATTTTTCAACAGCCACAATGGAACCTGGACTGCCCCTACTAAATCTTAAGTTTGACAATCGGTTGCAACCTCCTTTCCAGCACCCAGGAACGCCCCCCTGGAACACCCCCAGGAAGCTTCCAGACCCCCTTTTTGAAAATGGGAAACACCTGCTCTGCCACTCCACAGGCACTGTCCTTACCTCCAAGACTGAAAAGGCACATATAAATAATACACAATATAATAAAAATAACAAAAATAACACAAATGTCCAGAATCTTTAGCACGTCATGGTGGATCCCATCTGCACCTAGGGCCTCTATAGTTGTGTTCATAAGTTTACATACCCTGGCAGAATTTGTGATGTGTGAGTCATGTAGAAAGCAAAATAACTGTCAAAGGATCTGTGGGAAAAGGTAACGGAACTGTATAAAGCAGGAAAGGGATATAAAAAGATATCCAAGAAACTGAGAATGCCAATCAGCAGTGTTCAAACTGTAATTAAGAAGTGAAAAATGAGGGATTCTGTTGAAATCAAACCATGGTCAGGTAGACCAACAAAACGTCCACAAATAACTTGAGCTGAAATACAGGACTCTGAAAAAAGTGGTGTGGCTGTTTCAAGATGAACAATAAGGAGGCACTGGAAGAAAAATGGTTGCATGGTTGAGTTGCCAGAAGAAAGCCATTACTATGCAAATGCCAGAAAGCACCCTTCTTAGAATATGCCAAACAGCACAAAGACAAGCCTCAAAACTTCTAGAACAAAGTCATTTGGAGTGATGACACCAAAATTTTACTTTTTGGCCTCAACCATAAACATTACATTTAGAGAGGAGTCAACAAGGCCTATCATGAAGGGTACACCATTCCTACTGTGGAACATAGAGGTGGATTGCTGATGTTTTGGGGATGTGTGAGCTACAAAGGCACAGGAAACTTGGTCAAAATTGATGGCAAGATGAATGCAGCCTGTTATCAGAAAATGCTGGAGGAAAATTTGCACTCATCAGCCCAGAAGCTGCGCATGGGACATAACTGGACATTTCAACATGACAACAAAATACAAGTTGACCTGTCATTGGCTACAGCAGAATAAAGTGAAGGTTCTGGAGTGGCCATTTCAGTCTCCTGACCTCAATATCATTGAGCCACTATGGGGAGATCTCAAACATGCAGTTCATGCAAGATAGCCCAAGAATTTACAGGAGCTGGAGGCTTTTTGCCAAGAAGAATGGGTAGCTTTACCATCTGAGTGAATAAAGAGCCTCATCAACCACCACCACAAAGGCTTGAAGCTGTCACTGATGTTAAAGGGGGCAATACACAGCATTAAGAACTTTTGATCAATGCCATTTGGTAGTTTCTGTTTTCATTATGATTTAAAGAGTAAACACAGTTGTTTGATAATAAACAGCTTCACCCAACCACTCACTATGAGTGAAAGAAAAGTTTATCTTATTCATATTCTCTGAAAAATGGCCCAAAAAAATCACAAATTGTGTAAACTTATGAGCACAACTGTATATGCTGTAAAAGTCTGTGCAGCTTCCATACTAGAAGACTTCCAAAGATGGCATACTCACAAAATTTGAAAAGTATATACACACAAAGATATCCACATGTATAAACCGAGCACATGCCAGATGCTGCACACCTTTTCAATATTCATCCCAATCAATGTGAAACTAAGCGAACATGCACACAACAGTGACCCCACCCTGGTTCCTCCTATAAAAGACTATGCAGGTGACTATAAATCCACCCCTCCTGACACCTATTTCCAAATAACAAGGGCAAATCCAGCTGTGAAACAAACTAAACAGAAGAACTGACACTACCAAGTGAATTGAATGCTCCAACACAGTGATTGTTACAGCCAAACTGTGCTTAGCACAGAAGAACAAGGCAAGGTGTTCCTCCCTATCACCCCTATCCAGGTTACTCTATCATTGCCCATGTTAATTTTGAAGTCCCCCAGTAGCACAGTATGGAGTTTACAGAGGTAACCTGCATTTTACCTTGATTATAATTATCCTCATGTTATCTGTCATTACTATTGCATGGACAAGAGAGGCATTTATAGACTAAATACTTGTCTAAATTCTTGTCAGTCTGTGTGCGTGAGAGAGAGAGGGGGAACTGGGCAGGGCTAGCAGGGGGTGAACTGAACGATATGCTGCATTTTTAAATGGTGTTTAAAAAATGGCAGAAACAAAAATACTGGCGCCATACACCACAGCATTAGGTTATATTCTAGTCTATTCTCGGTTTTTCAACAAACAAATACAGTAAATTAATATGTAGGCCACACCTACTAATTTTTAAAAGAAAAAAGAATTCGTACATAAATAAGGCGCACTTGTCTATAAGCCGCAGGTGCCCACATTGAGACATGAGATATTAACGCAGCAAGATGTTACAGGAAAGATTTTTTTAGCTTTTAATTAAATAAATGCTGGTAACATCCACAACTCCATACATACCATAAATGCTTTTTTTCAGAACAGTGCTTTTAACAGTACTAAAGTTGTCTTCCTCAGTATCGGAATAGAACAGCCTGAAGGTATGCAATTACTTTGTCATACACTTTCTCAGTGAAAATACAGGAACCTAAGTCATTGATCACTATCGCCATCGTCCTCCTGTGCACTAAAACCATTGAAGTCCTCTTCTTCAGCATCAGAACTGTACAGCCTCAGAATTTCTTCGTTGCACTCAGTCTCTCTTTAGTTTGCGCTGTCAATGTTACTTTACTCCCGAGGCAAATTCGCTCTTGAGCTTGCGCTGTCCTCATCAAGCAGCAGTCCAGCCTTTCGAAACCCGTTGGTCATGGTGGATTTTTTGATACAGCTCCATGCTGTCAGGATTCACTCTCCACTCTTGCTCTTTGCATGTGGCCAGTTTTTGTTTTGCTTGTCATCCAAGCTTCCCACTGAACTCGGAGTGCCACTTTAAATGCACGGTTCACACTGATGTCGAGGGTCTGCAAATACTTCATTGTGCCCCCAGGAATCACAGCTGGAATCTTGGAATCTTGATGGCTGCTTTCACAGAATCTGTTATATGCTCATGCTGTCCAAAACAATCAATGCTTTTTTCTGTGAAAATATCCCCCCGGGTGCTCCCCATAGCATTCATTCAGCCATTCCTTCATTTGGCTTTCTATCATCCACTCTTTCTTGTCAGCTTTCAGGGCAATTCCTTTCGAGAATATTTTCTCGTCGAGAGGGAGTTGCTGACACCAGTCATCCCTAGTCATCCGTGCCCTAATGGACAGGCCTTTTCGTTGTATAAATCTGAAACACAAAGATGGTCCACCTATAAAATCTTCAATATTCTTTTCGGTGGCAATTGTTTTAGCTTTCAGTTGGATCTGCATGGTGGAAACATCTGCTCTCTGTGTGTTCACCCATTCTTCAAGAATGTTTTCAAGTTTGGGCCATCTGCTTTTCTTGCCTCTGAAAGCTTTTGTCGTCTTTTTGCAGTGAGTCAGTTCTTCATGCTGCCGCCTCTAACGTCTCACCATCGATTCACTGATGCTGAGCTTACATGCAGCAGCTCTATTTCATTCTTCGACAGCCAGACTGATCGCTTTTAACTTGAAGGCCGCATCATATGTATTTCTTCATGTTTTTTCCATGATGAGGGTGTGTGCACGAAGTGCAAAATGGCTGATCTGAAGAATTAAGTGCGAGTGAGTTTGCAGAAACAATTTCATTGGTCCACTGTAACCTGTTGGGTAATTTCATTGGTCTGATATGACAAGGTTAAATGTGTTGGCAGCAGGAAGCTAGTTAGCCTATTAAAACCCATAAATAAGCTGCATCATTGTAAAAGCCGCAGTTGTCAAAGCATGTGAAAAAAGTATCGGCTTATATGCCAGAATTTATGGTACATTTAATTTTTCTGGCTTAAACAGGGCATGTAAAGGACTAACAGCTTTGCCTGCGAAGCTGATGCATACACATACAGTGGATATAAAAAGTCTACACACCCCTGTTCAAATGCCAGGTTTTTGTCATGTAAAAAAATTACATCAAGATAAATAATTTCACAACTTTTTCCACCTTTCATGTGACCTATAACCTGTACAACACAATTGAAAAACAGAAATCTTTCAGGGAGGTGAAGTAAAAATAAACAACTGAGATAATGTGGTTGCATAAGTGTGCCAGTTTTATAACTGGGGATGTGGCTGTGTTCAGATTTAACCAATTACATTCAAACTCATGTTAAACTGGAGTCAGAACACACCTGTCACCAATTAAAGTGCCTCTGATCAACCCCAAATAAAGATCAGCTGTTCTAGTAGGTTTTTCCTGACATTTTTGTAGCCACATCTTCCAGCACAAGCCATGTTCCGCAGAGCTTCCAAAGCATCAGAGGGATCTCATTATTCAAAGATATCAGTCAGGTGAAGGCTAAAAAAGAATTTCCAAGGAATTAAATATACCATGGAACACAGTGAAGACCATCATCATCAAGTGGAGAAAATATGGCACAACAGTGACATTACCGTCCGTCCAAAATTGATCATAAGACAAGAAGAAAACAAGTCAGGGAGGCTGCCAAGAGGCCGACAGCAACACCGAAGGAGCTGCAGGAATTTCTGGCAAGTATTGGCTGTGTACTACATGTGACAAAAATCTCCTGTCTTCTTCATATGTCTGGGCTATGGGGTAGGGTGGCAAGACGGAAACCTTATCTTACAAAGGAAAACATCCAAGCCTGGCTTAATTTTGCAAAAAGACATCTGAAATCTCCCAAATGCATGTGGGAAAATGTGTTATGGTCTGATGAAACCAAGGTTGAACTTTTTGGACATAATTCCAAAAGGTATATTTGGTGCAAAAACAACACTGCTCATCACCAAAATAACACCATACCTACAGTGAAGCATGGTGGTGGCAGCATCATGCTTTGGGGCTGTTTTTCTTCAGCTGGAATTGGGGCCTTAGTCAAGGTGGAGGGAATTATGAACAGTTCCAAATACCAGTCAGTGTTGGCACAAAACCTTCGGCCTTCTGTTAGAAAGCTGAAGATGAAGAGGAACTTCATCT
Organism: Psettodes erumei; assembly: GCA_016785225.1. Lineage (NCBI taxonomy): Eukaryota > Metazoa > Chordata > Actinopteri > Pleuronectiformes > Psettodidae > Psettodes > Psettodes erumei. Next base: position 77,279 of record JAFBJZ010000936.1, read on the forward strand.
TTCAGCACGACAATGACCCAAAGCACACATCTAAATCAACAAAAGAATGGCTTCATCGGAATAAGATTGAGGTTTTGGAATGGCCCAGCCACAGTCCAGACCTGAATGCCATCGAACATCTGTGGGGTGATCTGAAGAGGGCTGTGCATAGGAGATGCCCATCCAATCTGTCAGATTTGGAGCGGTTTTGCAAAGAAGAGTGGGCAAATATTGCCACATGAAGATGTGCCACACTGATAGGCTCCTACTGAAAAAGACTGAGTGCTGTAATAAAAGCCAAAGGTGCTGCAACAAATTATTAGTTTAAGGGTGTGCACGCAACCAGGTTATTTTAAGTTTTTTTATTTTATATTTTTCCCCTTTAAAGTTTTCAGTTTGTTTTTCAATTGCATTGTACAGGTTATAGGTCACATTAAAGGTGGAAAAAGTTGTGAAATTATTTGTCTTGCTGTAATTTTTTTTTTACATGACAAAAACCTGGCATTTGAACAGGGGTGTGTAGACTTTTTATATCCACTGTACATAGTTTCAGGCCCCCTTCAACATCAGTGGAAAGCAGGTCTATATGCCTTCCAACAGAGTAGTGGATCTTTGTCACTGTGAATCACAGACCCAGACTCATACCATCTTTAACTACACAAGCACCCTTCATGCACAACATTTTTTTTAATGACGTGATGAAACTGACACAGTTGCTATTGCTATATCCAAACGGATATACATTCAGAGTTAGTCATATAACCCACAACAAGGAAAAATAGACTGATACACCAACTAAATTCCTATCAACGTACTGTTAACACATAACTTTCAGACAACGCACACTGCTCTGCTTACATGGCAGGTCCTGTTTTCTTACCATGTCTGCTACAAGCTTCAACTGGTGTTGAGGTCAGCCTATGTCTCTCTGCTTGGACACGAAGCATAACACAGCCATGCTCACTCTCAGCTTTGCTGAAATTGACGTTACAGGAATTAAAGGGTATCTGGACACAGACTGGCACATCTTTCCACGCACTTGTGTCAAAACTGTGGAGAAGGAACAGAAGTAACAGACTGACATCAATCCAAAGTCTGTGATAATGTCAGTAACTTTTAATGAAAATATGAAACACATTAAGGCTGCAACAAACAATAATTTTCATTATTGATTAATTTGCTGATTATTTTGCCAATTAATGATTTTTACTCTATGCGATGAATTGACATTAATTGATTATAAGATACAATTCATATATGGAAATAATGTATTTTTATTAATGTATTATTTTATTTAGATACAAGCTACATCAACAACAGGTAGATGGCACAATTTACAAGAAAGAAGAACCCGAAAACAAAGGTTATCAAAACTAAATTAGGACATTATACTGTCAACCTGAAGCCTCCAATGAAACACAAATTGAAGCATTCTTGAATTCCCTAGACCTACCTATGCTCACAAACTCACAAAATGAAAATTTAGTACAACCCATATTAATCAATGAATTAAATTTGGCTATTTCTAAATTGAAGGCTGGAAAGTCCCCAGGTACAGATGGCTTTACCACCGAGTGGTACAAGTCTTTTAAACCAGAATTATCCCCACTATTACTTAATACATTTAATTGGGTCTTACAGAATGGAGAAATGCCACCCTCCTGGAGGGAAGCAATAATCTCTGTCATTCAAGGGGACAAAGACAAACAGAAGTGTGGTAGCTATCGACCTATTAGTGTTCTTAATCTAGATTATAAATTGTTTGCATCCATTTTGGCTCGCAGACTAGAAAAGTTCTTACTGGTGCTCATACATTTAGATCAAACTGGATTCATTCAGCAGAGACAAACTCTGGATAACATAAGAAGAACGACAAAGAAAGACAAAACTAGATCATTGATAGTGGGATTAAACGCTGAGAAAGCTTTTGATTCAATTCGATGGGTATTCCTATATAGGGTGGTGGAAAAGTTTGGCTTTCAAGATAAATTTATTAGAACAATACAGTCTCTCTATCATAAACCCACGGCTGATTCTGACATCAGCCACAAGATCAACTCTGAAAAAAAGCCATTTCTAGATTATATGATGCGCTGTTTCATGCCACTAATGAAAGTACACTTCATATGAACGAAAAATGGGAACGATAGGCAGGAATGGGGCTTTTTGAGGAGGATTGGGGGAAACTTGTACTTTTCAATGATCTTCAACCAACTCCATGGACTGGAGAGAGCACTGTTGGACAAATATTATTAGATATTTTAAGACCCCATGTCAAGGAAAATACAAGATAACTAACTTGAACTGTTGGAGACAATGTAGCTCTCCAGAGGCAAACCATTTTCATGTGTTTTGAGACTGCCATAAATTGAACCAGTATTGGAACAGCATTCACAACACATTAAATACAGTGTTCAAGTGTCAAATACCCCTTCATTTTGCAAATCTGTATCTGGGTTGTGCTGTGTGTTTAAAACTAAGGAGGGACATAAAGTTGCTTCAGGCCCTTCTGGCAAGTGTAAAAAAAGCCATTACTAGAAAGTAGTTAAATCCAACACCACCTACAATTGAAGACTGGTATGGAATAATTCTGGAAATATTCAAAATGGAAAAGCTGACCTATTGCTTGAGAATCCAAAAAGTTAAGTTTTACCACATTTGGGGAAAATGAGTTTATAACCCCAACTTGAGCAGACTTTGTTTGACCCCTCTGAAGTTCATTTATATATTTATTTTTTGTCACCATTTTTTGGAGGATGGAAATAACAATAAGTAAGCTCCCTCATGTTAATGTATATAGTTGTTACTTAAAGACTATTAGTCTGATAAGGTAGAAATTGCAATTACTCAGGTTGTAAGCATGTGGGTAGAAGAGAGTTTAATGTGTGCGTGTGTAAAGGGGCTAAGCCTTTTATATGTGATGGAACATATGAGGGCTTGTTTCCAGGACAGTGAATATGGAGGCTCATGAAGGACTAAGAGGACTGTCCTTTACCACACAAACTGTGACTTTTGTAAACTCTTATTTACCTGTATGCAAAAAAAGAACTGGAAAGGGTTTATGGAAAATACCAATTTTGTATTTTTGCATTGGTGAATGTTTGTAATACCTTTTCTTAACAAAATAAAAAAATAAAAAAGGAAATAATGTATTTTACTAGCCAACCTAACTGAGCTGTGTTAGCACATAAAATAATTACAGAAACATACTTTCAACGACAATAAAAAAAAATTACAGAAAAGGAAAATGACTGAATAATTGACTGATATTTGTGCAGACAAGAGCATTTGAAAAAGTATTACGTTTCTTGTTTGGGTCGGTTTGATCATGTGGATTCTTATAAAAGTGCATAACCATCTGACCTCACCTGCGGTACTGGACGGTGTAGGTGACATCTCTGTCCTCAGAAGCTGCAGTCCATGACAGCAGCCACTTATCAACGTGGATGTTCTGTGGTGGTGCCAGTATCTCCTCAGCCAGAACCGTTACTGATAGTCCAGTGAAGGAAAACACAATTTTTAACATTTTATTTCAGTTAAGGATAGCAAATCTCATCATTGCTGTTGTTTGATGGCAAGAGATTTTTTCCATATGCATTTCTTTTAAAGGTTTGACCATTTCCAATCCACTATTATCATTGCCGTACCCTAAAATTATTTCACTAAAATGTAAGCATTTTAACTTGCTCTAATAGTGCCATTGCCTTTTGAGCTACATCAAGAAAAAAATTATTTATTTTGCTAAATAAGACAGAAAAGAGAAGTTCAGTCTACAAGCAGCATTAACTGCAAGTTAGGAGTGATAATATTAATAACATACTTTTCAATTAACGACAAACTGCACCGCTGGAAATTTTAAATGAATCGCAACTGATTATGTCCAATTTGATCTGAAGCAGGTCCATCGGGGCGTTCACTGCTCTAATTTTATGTTTCATTGAGGCCATAGTCTACATAATGTCCAACGTGTACAACAAGACGGGGAGTTGAAAGTGTCTCAACTGACTCTGGTTTGGCAAGTTAAACAGATCCTTCCTTAATGAAAGAGAACGGCGTGGATAAGGCTAATGTTAAAGGTCTATGTGTGGGTTTTCGCGAGTGTTTATTTTCGGTAAAGTAGGGACACCATACAGACCGAATCGACTCACAGCGCAGGATGTTTTGTGGTTGGCCAAACCAACACCCCTGACTAGTTACCTTGGACGACGGCTTGAATCCACACCAACGTGAAAAGCATTCTGATCTCGTCATTTCACTGCGTGCGATGAGTCTATGAGCTAAGTTGTCCCCACCAGACGCATTATCTATAAACTACATAACATCCCGTCTTTGGCGCAAAACTTCCTCAAAGCTAAGGGTTCACAGTTCGATTTGTGAGTGCGTGTGTGTGGGGGGAGGCAATTTGCTGCAGCAAACTTCCTGAAACATCCCTTGGTACGGTGGCCCAGAAGTGCAAATCACATTATAAGTGGAAAAACACACGGGTTGCCGTCGAAAATCCCTTTTTGCTCAGGAACGCGTGGAGTCGGTCTAGAGGTAGTCCAGAATAAATGGAGTACTGTGGAGCTGTAGAACTGTGGAACTTAAACTGTGACGTGTATGTGTTTTTTCTAACATTCCTCGTTCTGTGTTCAATATATATAGATAAAAAATTCCACTACATTCGATGACAGGAGATTTTCAACCAGTTCTCAACTATCTTCGATTTAACGCCACTTAAGCCACTTTACCTCATTCTCCACTTTACTTTCACAATCGAGCAGATCACCACCTGATCACTGTGGATCACGATACCACTTTTAGATGAAATATACGGCTTCAGATTCAGCTCGTGCAAGTTTCTATTTTGACGCGTCTTTCTTCTTTTAGTTTCCGAGGTCGGGCGTCCTGATGCCAACATAAATCCTGTTGTAAATCCTTAAATGACCAATAGACCAATCAGCATACATTGGCAGAATCCTAGCAGGTTATGGACAAAATCGCCTTCCGTGTAAAGAGAAACGAAAAGTACATCTTGAATATCTTGATAAGTGAAAGCGACTTCAAAATATCTTGTTATGAGTCATATCTTAGAAAAAACAAGCTTTTGACATCCCATAAGGTTTGTTAAGCAGCTGTGTAATTTATAAATGATGAATTATTTTGTTTCAAGAACTAGACTTAACTTGAATTAAGAAAAAAAATACTTTATTGCAAATCAAGATGCAACTCCGACATATAACTGTATTTTTCTTAATTTCCATCAAACCATGTCCATGAGATATGAGATGAGATAGAGGTTTCATCGAAAAAAAGACAGCAGCAAAAGATGAAATTATGTTCTTTAGTGATGTGTCGTTCGCGAACGTAACGGCTCTATGAGCCGGCTCTTTGAAGTGAACGACGGGAGCCGGCTCCCCACCAATCAGGAGCCGGCTTCCTTCGAGACGCTTTTTTTTCTCTCTCTCGCTTTTTTTCTCTTGAAGGCGCACGTGATTGGTCAATATGCGTGGTGTCGTCTCTGTGTCTGCGCTGCTTAGTGCGCTGAGCAGAGGGGGGAGGGGCGCAGCCTGGTACACACACACACAGCAGCAGCACAGTGAGCACAGGAACGGGTCAAGAGAGGAGAGAGAGTGCAACACGGAGGACAAAAAGAAAGAAAGTAAGTAAAAAAGAAATGAGTCAAATCAGGAAAAGGAGCCAAATTTGGACTCATTTTAATTATATTGATGGCTCCAAAGCAGAGTGCATTGTCTGCAAGACCAAAATTTCATATAGAGCCGGCTCAACCAACAACCTCCACAGGCACCTGAGAACTGTCCACCCAACAGTTCCACTGGAGAAGCGACCAGTTGAACCTGGTATTAATGAAGGTGCCAGTGTGTCATCTGTAACTGTTGCTGCTGCTCCTGCTGCTGCTGCAGTGTCAACAGCATCTTTCATTTGTTGTTGCACTGAAAAGTAAATATTTTTAATTTACATTTTGTTGTGTCGTGTGTTTTTTCAGGGATTCTGTGTTGCTTGACTTTAAAGTTGCTTTGTATGAAAAAGTTAAAATTTAAATTAGTTAAAAGTTCACTGTAGAGTGAAAAAAAGGCTATTATAATATAGTAGTATAATACTTTTTTAAATTAATTATTAATTCATTTTGTGCATAATGTTACATTATTATTGGTAATATATCGATTAAAGCAACAAAAAAATCTGAAGAGCCGTTTGGGAGCCGAAAGAGCCGGTTCTCTAAAAAGAGACGGAATTCCCATCACTAATGTTCTTTATATTTTGTTGCAGTCTGGAAAGACTGTATTACACTGTTTCAATCAATTACAGTGTTTGCCAGTTGTTCTGTTTAATGCAGTACTGTGTTCATTTGCTGTGAAATCCAGTTATTCATAGTCCCCTACTCCCACCTACTGGCGGAAGTTAGGAGTGTTTTGTAAAGAATCTGCTGAAGACGTCAGTTCGTTATTTTCTCTCGAAACCAGAAGCTCGACTCTTTGACATGTGCACTGAGTATTTCCTAACGTAATGTTTATGATCTTCCTAACGTATCAAGATTGCTTTGAATGCATCGTCGGTAAGTTTAGAATGTATAAGGAAACGATATATGATTTTGTTATAACTCAGAGAAGAGTTTACATCTAAGAATATCGTGTGAGTGTTCAATGTTTACGCTACGTGCAGGCTAAGCTAACCTAGCTGCTAATACTAGCACTCTGTTAAGGTAAATCACATTATGAATGGATTGTATCTTATGCCTTTAGTTTTACCCTACTTCAACGGACCATAAAGAGTTGAACTGAAACTTGTCGTCTGCGTGGTTTGTTGGAGAAGAGTTATCTCGCTGTTGACCCCGGCAAGGCGTTGGGGCAGAACAGTACACCAGTGCTTATTCATTTCAGCCCAAATAGCCATGCACACAGACTCAAGTATGATATTTTATATCTGTGAGATCATACTTAAGTGGAATGTACACTACTCACAATAAGTTAGGGATATTGTTATTTACATGAGTGCTTTTCCTATTTGGTCTGAATTTCAATTAAATAAGTAAAAGTTCCCTTTGATATTACTAATAATGAATGAGAAGAAGCACCATTTTCATTAGTTTAATATTTATTACCCCCAGAATTTAGACAATAACAAGGATAGCCCCAAATAACAAAAATTGACAATGTCAGTAGCGGGTGTTTCCACCATTTGCCGCAATGACAGGTTGATAGTGACGTCTCATGCTCCTCACTCACCTCATGATGTTGTTCTGAGGCAATGCGTTCCACAAGTGCTACATGCAGCTCTGCCAGGTTATGTGGGGGTGAGGTACGATCATCCAGTCTCTGCTTCAGCTGGTCCCAGACATGCTCTATGGGTTCAGGTCAGGGGACCTGGCCATACCATATGAGGCACCCCGACTTCCTGAAGTCGAGCTGTGACAATTCTGGCACGATGTGGTGGAGCATTATCATCCATGAACAGAAAGTTACGGGTGTGGTGGAATTGGGGGATGATGATGGGTTCTATGATGTCTCTTGAGGTAAGAATGTGCAGTGACGGCATTCAAGACAAAATAATGAGGCATTTACAACAAAGATGTTTTTCACAAGTGCAAAATCTGGAGTCTCATTGATAACATTAGCAGTAACCAAAGACTTACATGTATGCTTATTTCAATGTTGTAGAATCTACTGTACAAAAACTATGTATTCAACTTGCTCTTTTCCTAAAAAGTCTTTAATCTTTCCTTCTACATAGTGACCATTTTTAACCTCAGAAACTGGTCCCATGTCAGCTTCACTTGAAAAAATTGGGTGTTTTTCATGCACATTCTGACTACATTCATAAAGTTGGTTGTGCTTCACAAGAGATTTACAAATATTCTTAAAACTACTTTTCAAAGCCCACTGCTTAAAAAAAGCAATGTTTAGACTCAAAACACATACACGTGTGTCTCACTGTAGGACCAAGTGCCTTGATCTGAGAAGGGAGATGCAGCAAGTGTCCACAGGAGAATAGTGTTATGATCCGTGTCCTTTTGGGTTTCTGTCTGCTGTGTTTTCCCCTGGTTGCTTCCTCACATGTTTCAGGTGGTTCCTGGTGTGGCTATCTGTTAGGGCCCCCTGGTATTCTTCATTAATCATCTGGTTAATCACCTGGCTAATTCCCTGCACCTGTGTCTTGTTTGCTCGTCACTCCCCGGTGTACTTAATCCCCTGCCTTACACTTCCCTGGTGTTGAAATGTGACCATTTCATGTCTGAGCCGGGAATCCTGTACGCCAGTCTGATCTGTTTCCGGAGACACATTTTGCCTGACCACTGTTTCTTGCCCTAGCCCTTTGGATTTGTTCATAGTTTCTCTGGTTTTGCTGCCCTGGTTTTCTGACCCCGCTTATGGACTTTTGACACAGATTTCTTGGATTTGCGACTCTTGGATTTGGTCACTCTTGGATTGTATAAAATAATGATCATTGCCAGCACACACTGTCTTGCGCTTGGTTCCTGTACTGACCATCACAAATAGGGGAAACCAATAATCACACTATTGAATGTATCTAAGTCCATATGCCCTGAAAGCATCAAAAGCTTTCAAAACACATTTGATTTCATGTGGTGCAACACCTTCAAGAATAACATGCATTATGTCGTGAGGGGTTTGATTGATAAGATCAAAGTGAGGGAATTCTGTTAATTTGCTTCTCCCATTTTTACCATATGTAGTTTTTATATTTTCTTTCAAAAACTTGGTACTTGCCTTTTCAGGGTCATTACATTGCCTATTATGACTTGCCAGTGTCCTTTTTGAAAAAAATGAATTGTTCTTGCATGCTTTCAAAGTTGCATTCACAGTGCTTGCATTTACTGTAGGCAAACCCAACTCCTTCCTTAAATCCAACCACTTCATGCTGAGCGAGAGTGTCTCCACACACAGACAAGAGTGCCCCATAAATTGTCCTCTCATCAATTGCTGTGATAACCCAGACATCATCACAAAGTTCAGACAAATCACAATTAATCCTCTCAAATATCTCATCAATACCACAGTGGGAAAGGTCTTTTGCTTTTACCGTGGCTAGGAGGCAAATGGTAGCAAGTCTTGATCTATATTTAGGGTTGATGTTACCTAAAGTATAATAGATCAATAACAGTTTGTTTTTATTTGCCCGAGATCCAAGAGGACTGCAGAATTCAATTTCATCTGTATACAAAATCAACTGTAAAGCTGTGGGAACTTTCAAAAACAGTGGATGTGACTTAAAAATGTCTCCATCAATAAGGTCCAAAAAAATCCATGCTTGCATGGCTGTTGCTTTTTCTCAATCATTGCAAGAATTCCTTAATGTGATAGTAGCTGCTCCAAACTTTTTACCAAGGGTATATAATAAAAACAATGGTCCTTGATCTTTGATGGTCTTATCTTGCAAATGGGTGGAAGCAATTTGACTGAAGGGGTCAACAAACTGGTCAAATAATTTAATTGTGTCACACTTTAATGGATCCAGGTTTCCAGGGTGACTTTCAGTCACTTTGTTCATTTGCTGTTTCAGATGCTCCAATAATGCTGCCTGGTATTGTTGTACACCACTCACCATCTGGTTAACAGCTCTCTAAAGAAGAGGAAACAAAAAGATAAAGCAAAAATATTAAATTTTAAACAGCATAAAAAGCAGTCAACATGTAATCTGACAGATTTTTTTTCTAAAAGCAATCATTCACTTATATATTGTTAGTGATAGGCAATGATAAAAACAAGTTATGCCTACCAAAACTAAAATGTAATGAAATTGCTTTCTGCAGCTTTGAGACCATGTTTACACTTGGTTTTATAATGCATTTTGAGCCATACTTTGACACTATCCACAGGTGAATAGTGCTAAATAAAAGTTGTGTATTATGTTGTCTCTATTCTTAGTTAATTGTCATAAAATGCAGTGGTTGGACATTTTTTTAATGCAAAATGTATGTCCATATATAGTTAGAAAGTGAAATATTATTACAAGTGGTCACTCAAGAAGCACCTGTAGATAAATTCTAATGTCAGGTGTATAGCACACATACTTTAAGATACAACCACTTGTGATCAGATCAGCCAAGATGCCAGGTTTGAACAGTGCCTTACGTTTCAGTTTATTCTACTTACAGTGAAATAGGTTTTAACTGGGAAATCAACAGTATTAATTACCTGTGTCAATCGACTGGTTTCTCTGGCTTTTAGAGAACCGGCTCTTTTGGCTCGGCTCACTAAAAAGAGCCGGCTCTTTTCGGCTCCCAAACGGCTCTTCAGATTTTTTTGTTGCTTTAATCGATATATTACCAATAATAATGTAACATTATGCACAAAATGAATTAATAATTAATTTAAAAAATGTATTATACTACTATATTATAATAGCCTTTATTTTTTCACTCTACAGTGAACTTTTAACTAATTTAAATTTTAACTTTTTTATAAAATAAAAAATAATAAAAATAAATTATAAAATACAAAACAATTTTAGCTTTTTAACACAACAAATTTAAAGTCAAACAACAACACAGAATGATGCTGTTGACACTGCAGCAGCAGCAGGAGCAGCAGCAACAGTTACAGATGACACACTGGCACCTTCATTAATACCAGGTTCAACTGGTCACTTCTCCAGTGGAACTGTTGGGTGGACAGTTCTCAGGTGCCTGTGGAGGTTGTTGGTTGAACCGGCTCTATATGAAATTTTGGTCTTGCAGACAATGCACTCTGCTTTGGAGCCATCAATATAATTAAAATGAGTCCAAATTTGGCTCCCTTTCCTGCTTTGACTCATTTCTTTTTTTTACTTTCTTTTTTTTTGTCCTCCGTATTGCACTCTCTCTCCTCTCTTGACCCGTTCCTGTGCTCACTGTGCTGCTGCTGTGTGTGTGTACCAGGCTGTCGCCCCCCCCCCCTCTGCTCAGCGCACTAAGCAGCGCAGACACAGAGACGACGCCACGCATATTGACCAATCACGTGCGCCTTCAAGAGAGAAAGAAAGCGAGAGAGAGAGAAAAAGCGTCTCGAAGGGAGCCGGCTCCTGATTGGTGGGGAGCCGGCTCCCGTCGTTCACTTCAAAGAGCCGGCTCATAGAGCCGTTACGTTCATGAACGACACATCACTAATCAGCACTACTACAAATACATGGTATATAAAGCAACGCCAAATCATATTGGAAGAAAGAGTGATACTAGTTGTAAAGAAAACGTGGTTTGGTTTGGTTATTCGCACTAGGTATGTTCCCATAAATGTCATTCAAAAATTAACGACAATGCCCAAACATCGCGCGCACATTCCAGCGTCAGCTTCATGCGCATTGGAGGCAAGCGTCCCTGAGTTGGATTAATTTGAATCTGCGGGTTATTGCAGGTAAATTTAAATGCTATTCCAAACGCTGTCTTTGAAGTTTCCAACACATAACATTATCTGTCTGTGTCCATTTATTGTGTACTGTTGCAGCCGAGCAGAGACAGAGTAGACAGGACGAGGCAAGCTAGTTTAGCCACACTGACTTGCTAACAGCTAACGGTCAGCATGTATGAACTTGAAGATGTTGCTGTGTCAACTTTAAAAGGTAATGTATGCAAATATTTCACCCATTTACATTCTGGTAGTGGTGGGCAAGTGAAGCCTCATGACACACTGAGGCTTTCCTAGCAGTTGTGCCGAAAAAGATTCAAAGCTTCGAGACTTAAGTGACGGTGACATCTGGTGGACAATTGAAGCAATCGCAACCTCTAAAGAGCAGACTGAAGCACTGGCACTGTTTGAATCCCATGACAGCAATAAAAGGTCAGAAAAGTCTGTGTGGTCATTCAAGTGTTTGTTCATTCATACCAAATAATGATTATATCGTCATTACAATAAAATATGCAGATGCTCTCCCCCATACTCTAAAACACATTCCAGATTAACCCAAAGAATAAATGCAAAGTATATTAAGGGTTAAATGCTGGTTAAGGGTTTATTTAAAACTTTGAGCTTTGTTTAAAAACTGTACTAAAAGTCCCAAACAGGATTAGATATTCTTCCTACTTTGCAAATGATCATGGTGTGTGAATTCAGAAACATTGTTTTTTTTTTATGTGTGAAGTGTCTTTAAGGAAAATCTTGTAAGATAATGGTGTGTCATTTGGGGACTTGTATGGTTTGTTTGGAATGATTATTCACAGAAGCAGACATGTTATTTGTCTTTACAGGTTTTTATTGAGATACATAAATTTTTCTACTGTCACAGGCTTCAGTCGGCTTCTCTTCTTATGGAATCACCGAAAAGCTCCGAAATATTTTGAAGCAATGAAGCGCAAAGTTCGAACATCATCGGTCACGTGACACTGGTGTTTTGACATAAGCTCCGACACAGCGTTTCGAACTCGCACTCTGCTTCAGGAAGAGTGACACAACCTCCAAAGCCTCAGTATCATTTGCCTTTCGCCAGCATTTTCTGGTGTCCCGCCCGCGAGACAGAAGCTGTTTATTTTATAGATAGATAGTCGTACTGGGCAGTATACCGGTTCATACCGAATACTGGTGTCTTTTTTGTATGATATGAATTTTTCATATACCACAATAGCAGTGAGTGTGTAGCGTACAAAACGTTTGGAACGCAGAGCGGCGGAAAGTCGCGTCGCAGGACATTGTTTGAGAGGGGGCTGTTTTGCAGTTGCACCCAACAAGCAGCACGCGAGAGCACAGCTTGTGCTGAGCGGTGAACAAAACAAACAACCCCGGTGAAAGTAGCGAAACTGGAGTTTCAGAACGGACAGAAAATGAAACAGAAGAACTGGTAACAAAACGAGGAGCCGTGTCTGTTGTATGGAGGTTCTTCGGCTATAAAAAAAAAAATCTGACGTTGATCAAACTACAATATTATGCAAATGTTGTCGGGCTAACGTTGTAGCCACAGGAGGCAACACAAGTAATTTGCTCCACCACCTCAGCCGTCATCATGTCCTGGAGTATCAAGAGTGCATAAGTTCTGTATTTTGACTGCAGCAGTGATGCATTCTTATTCCTTCACTTCATTAAAATTATGAGTGCCACCTCTTTGTGAACAGCAGCAACTGTATTAATACTAGTGTGAACATTAATATTTTTCTACAATATTCACTCCTCATGACAGTAAAATAGGTCATTGTAAGCCAATTTACTACAGTAATTATTCTCAAAACTATTAGAAAATTAGGTTAACTCCCGTGCAGGTAAAAAAAATACCGTCAAATAAGACCGTGATATAAATTTTTGGTCATACCGCCCAGCACTAATAGATAAATAGATAGATATACTTTATTGATTGCAGCATTACACACAGAGACAATAACAACACTAGGAGGGAAAAAAAGTAAACAGCCTATAAAAGCAATATACATGAATCTGAAATATATCCATGAATGTAAAAAATGTACAATAAGTGGTATTGATTGTAGTGCAAAATAAATATAAGGTACAGTGGACAGGTAAGGTGCAGTTAACTGTGCGTAGGAAAAACACATAAGGTGCATATGACCAGAGTTTAGTTGCTGTTGTAGAGTGTGATGGCATGTGGCAGGAAAGACTTCCTGTATCTGTCCTTTCGACAGCGGAGCTGGAGCAGCCTGTGTGAGAAGGTACTCCACTGTCTGTGTACTGTGTGATGGAGAGGGTGCTGATCATTGTCCAAGATGGATAGCAGTTTATTCAGCATTCTCCTCTCCACCACGGTCTCAAAAGAGTCCAGCCTGAGACCACGTACAGAGCCAGCCTTCTTGATGATTTTATTAAGTCTGTTGGTGTTGCTGGCTCTGATGCTACTGCCCCAACACACAGCCGCAATGAAAATGGTGCTCACAACAACACTGATAAAAGATCTCCAACGTCTTGCTGCACACGTTGAAGGATCTCAGCTTCCTCAGGAAGTAGAGTCTGCTCATTCCCTTCTTGTACACAGCCTCGATGTTCGATTTCCAGTCCAGTCTGTTGTCAGTCACCACCCCCAGGTACTTGTAGTCCTCCAACTCTTTCACCACCTCCCCCCGATCCTTAGTGGCCGTGAGGGCGTCCTCTTCCTCCTGAAGTCAATCCACATCTCTCTGGTCTTGTCGACATTCAGCCTCAGGTGATTCTTTTCGGACCACTCTACAAAGCCGTCAACCAGTCTCCTGTACTGCCCCTCGTCTCCCTCTCTTATACACCCAACAACAGCTGAGTCGTCAGAAAACTTCTGCAGGTGACATGACCCAGAGTTTTACTTAAAGTCAGTGGTGTGTAAGGTGAAGAGGAAGGGAGAAAGCACAGTTCCCTGTGGAGCTCCTATATCACTGACCACCACATCAGACAGGACACTGCCCAGACAGACAAACTGTGGCCTGCCTGTTAAGTAGTCAGTAATCCAGGAGATCATTGCGTTGTCAACACCCAGCACCTGCAGCTTCTCATCCGGGTGTCGAAAGCACTGGAGAAATCAAAAAATGTGATCCTCACAGTGTCTCCTCCACCATCCAGATGCATATGGGCTCATTGCAGCAGGTAGATGACAGCATCAGACTCCTAAATGGGGCTGATAGGTCAAATTGCAAAGGGTCCAGAAACGTCCTCACCTGTGGCCTCAGCTGGGCTAAGACCAGTCTTCATCACATCCGATGTGAGAGCGACTGGTCTGTCGTCTGCCGGGTCAGATGGCCTCGACTTCTTGGGGACAGGAACCAGGCAGGACGTCTTCCACAGCATCGGGACTTTCTTCAGACTCAGACTCAGGTTGTGCAGATGTCCCAGTACAGGAGACAACTGGCTGGTACAGGTCTTCAGGATCCTAGGTGTGATGCCATCAGGGCCTGCAGCCTTTCGCTGATGCAGTCTTTCCAGTTGCCTCTTTACCTGGCCTGTAGTCACCGTTAGGTGGGAGTGGATGCAGATGTCTTCAGTGGAGGAGGACTAGGTGGGGGAGAAGGACGAGGGGCAGATGGAGAGGTGCAGTGCAGGAGAGAGCAGTGTGGGTGTGAGGGGGGCAGGACTGGTTTGCTCTATCCAGGCTCCCTTCTCCCTGAGGCTCCCTGTCTTTCCCCTCCATCCCTGTGACGTTCTTCATTCCCGTCCACACATCCCTCGCACTGTTCTGTTGGAGTATGGCCTCCAGCTTCTTCCTGTAGTTGCCTTTTGCGTGTCCTCAGCGTCTCACTGAGTTCATGCTGCACTCTCCTCTGCTCCTCTCTGTCTCCCAACCTGAAAGCCCTCTTCTTCTTGTTCAGAAGTGCCTTCAGGTCACTAGTAATCCAGGGCTTGTTGTTTGAGAAGCAGCCTACGGTCTGGGCTTGCACAGTGTTATCCTCACAGAATCTGATGTACTCTGTGATGCAGTCGGTCATACTATCAATGCCCTTCCCATGTGGCTCACAGAGTACATTCCAGTCTGTTGAATCAAAGCAGTCCTGCAGTGCCTCAGCAGCCTCCTGAGTCCATCTCCTCACCGTCCTGGTGTGCACGGGCTGCTTTCTCACAAGAGGGACATACTTGGGAGTCATCATGATGAAGTTGTGGTTTGACCTGCCCAGTGGGGGAAGGGCTGTGGCGTCATATGCATCTATGGCGTTAGCATACAGGAGATCCCGCGTTTTATTGTCTCTGGTGGGGCAGACAACATACTGGTGCAAGTTATTTAGGGATATGTTCAGTGAGGCGTGATTAAAATCACCTGTAATAACCATGAATATGTCCAATTGTTAAGTCTGAAGTTTAGCAGCGGCGGAGCTGATGACGTCACAGGCCACCGCTGCATCAGCTGACGGAGGGATGTAAACAACGATTACAATGGTGGACGTGAACTCCCTCGGTGAATATACGGGCGCATTCCCACAGCCAACAGTTCAATGTCCGGGGTACAGAGCCGCTCCTTCACGTTAACATGCCGGGGTTGCACCACCTCTCACTCACGTATAGTGCAAGCCCGCCACCCTTCTGCTTCCGACTCCTGGAGCAGTCTGTCTCCCCGTACCAAACTGTAACCTGGGACCGCAACTCTGTTGTCCGGGATGTGCGAGTGCAGCCAAGTTTCACTGAAGTAAAAAATACTACACTCACGGTACTCCCTCTGGGTCTTCACCAGCGCTACCAGTTCGTCCGTTTTATTCCCCAAAGACCTCACGTTTCCCGTTATAATCGCTGGGACCGCTGGCTTGTGTCTTCTCCTTTTCTCCCTCCGTTTGACTCCAGACAGGCAACCCCGGCGTCTCCTCCGTAACTCCTGTGGGACCACAGGTCTGTCTCTGGCAAGCAGCGCAGGCTCACACAGCGCAATCAGCTGTTCACACGTGTAAACAATGCCCCCGCTACTATCGGCAAAGTTCTCTGTTACAAAGAGTAGAAAAAGTGACAAAAGAACGCAGAGAAAGCAACAGAACGTAATCCAGCCATTGTCACAACTTTTCTGAACGGGTTGTGATTGATCACAAAGAGCAACTGGAGGAGCAACTGGTTGGAGCAACCAACAAATAAAACAAAAGTGTAAAAAACACGATGAGAGCTGCAGCTACAGGCAGCCACGTGGAGCGGCGCCATCTTGAATTCATCATAACAGAATCACCTGTTAATTTCCTGTTACACATTTGTGATTGTGTTATATACACGTGATTTGTGTGATGCACAGTATGCATACAAAATCATTACTACTTTGTGGTCAGTGTTGATATTACTTACACCTGGAACTCGCATGAATTTGTTGCCTCTTCCACTCATAACTTGAGGTCATTAGCTGAATAGTCTCCACATGTTCATTAACTGAATTAATAAGAAATATATTGTGACTACTGTCTCTCATTATTTGGGGACAGCGCTAATTATGCTAGTAACTTACTCTATATAATGTATAGCGTTGACCAATGTTGGCCTTTCATTGCGTTCACAATGACACTGCAAGTGTCTCCGAGGCTATGATGGGCACCCTGTCTCGTGAAGACTTGTGGGATCTTCCCAGGCCCAGAAAACTTCTTATGGAGAAAAGCAGTCTGGCATTCCTGTCATGGTGTGTCAGAGGAGGTGAGTTTTTCAGGGAAGTGACCTTAAAGGATAATTTTTGGATGCTGTATTTCTCCATATTTACACTTTATTTCAAAGGCTGTCCTGTTCAGTGCCTGTGTGAAAATGTAGCAGTCCTGTGTTTTTGTATGATCCAATACACACATACAGTGGTCCTGCATTTCCACGCAGGAATATGGCACTGACAAACAAATAAAAAGGTAGGAATTTTTATATTGTTTTATAATGTTGTCGCTACAATCTGAGCCCGTTAGCAGCAGAATAAGAACTGTTATTGGCATAATTTGAAAGTAAACAATGTGCCATCAAAATCAAAGTAACAGAATACAGTACAGTGTGGATCGTCCTGATTATGGTTCCAATCAACCTATCCCAGAGGAAAATTTTACTGCTCAAAGCTTGCTCTTCTACAGCTCGGGAGACAAATTTGAGATTCTCATCTCAGCCTCATTTTAGTTTCTAGTTTGTCTAAAATGTTTCTCATATGTTTCTCCTAAAATTCACTAAGAGAAATAGGTGAGACAGAATAATTAGAGGGAGTTATACTTCAGACTTATGGGAGATTGTTATGATCCATGTCCTTTCGGGTTTCTGTCGGTGTCTTCTCCTGGTGTTTTCTGTTAGGACTCCCCTGGTGTTCTTTCCCCCACTTTTGGTTAATCACCTGACTAATTCCTCGCACCTGTGTCTCGTTTGCTCATCACTCCCCAGTGTATTTAAACCCTGCTTCACACTTCCCTGGTGTCGAATCGTGACCATTTCATGCCTGAGCCGAGAACCCTGATCTGTTTTTTGTAGACCCAGTTTTGCCTGACCACTGTTTCTTGCCCTAGCCCCTCGGATTTGTTTGCCGTTTCTCTGGTTTTTCTGACTCGGACTGTTTTTGACTACGCCTCTGGTTTTGCTGCCCTGGTTTTTGGACCCAGATTACGGACTTGTTATGGATTTTTGGATTTGCGGATTTTGGATTGTCGCTAATAAAGATCATTGTCAGCACACACTGTCTTGCGCCTGGTTCCTGTACTGATCATCACAGAGATACCCTGCTAATCTCAATTCAGTGTTTTTAATGGCTCCTTTATTTCTCCTTTGGAAAAGAAAGTGAGCAATTCTGGAGCTACAGTGGAGCAACATGTGAGACACACACACACAATCTGAATCAGAATCTTTATTAAAATTCAAAACAGCAGTACTCAATTGTTAATTACAACGATGTCTATTACAATGACTATTATGAGTATTTCAAGTAGCTGTAATAACGTTAACAATAACAATAAATTTAACATTTGAAGACAGCAAAAGCTATTCGAGCATTGTCATCATGACTCTTTTCAGTAAAAATGTCTCTACCAGTGTTTTGAGCAGTTTAGAGCACAACTTTACACCAATGCACAACATTGAACAACTTAAGCATGCAGCATTTGCAAACAAGGGCTTTTTTGAACATGGTCATTTCAACAAATGTCTATCAGTATGCCACATCCAATACTTTACACTGTTGTGTTGTTTATGAAGGCTTTTTGACCTTACTTTTCTCCACCCGTGTCCATCCATCCAGTGTACTACAGTGCACGATGTAAGCTGCAAGAAGAAAAGAAAGCACAAATTACACATTGCATAATGTAACTGCAGTTAACACGACGAGTTTTATCCCAATATCACAAAATTCACATATAAATAAATATCTCTGTAGTTCACACAGAAGGAAATTCAGTAAAACTGTGAGGACACTGAAACAATCACAACGTTAAATGTCGCTATGTGATACATGGGGTTCCAACACTTCAGAAACTATGCCAAATTGGGCCAGATATGTTGATGAATGTGAGAAGGGGCAGAAGAAAGAGAAAAACAAACTAGAAGATCATTCTTGAAAGGTCAAGAATAGAATGTAATTGTGACCTTAAAAATCGAAAATCAAATTGTATACAGCATTTGGAGAATCATGACACCCCTAATATGTATGGCAGTGAACAGCGATAGTCAACTTAACTTCTGATCCCATGATCACATGATGTTTTTTTAAAATTTATATCTCTACAAAATGTGATGTAACTGATTAAGGAAAAATAAGCATGAAAATAGTCTAGTATTTGGTAGTTTTGTGTGAAGCAGTCAGTAAACTAAATGTCTCATCTTACACAATATATTATGCGTCAATAGTATCAACTTAGCTGTTGCATGCACAAAATATTCTTAGCTGATGTGTTTTATGCAGCGAATCCTGTTCCTTTTCAGCTGGGAAGCAAAAAAAACAAGCAAGAATCAATGTACATGTGACTACATTCCGGAACAAAACACACAGGCATTGTGTTGACACTAGCTTCAGCAGTTCTGGGTAGCATGACGTCACTTAGGCAACTCTTGAGTGTGTAGTAACTGTAACTGTGACTTTTTGAGTTGTAAAGTTATATTTTAAATTGACAAATATTTGTGTAATTCATGACACAATTTAAACAGGATCAAAAGATTAGTTGTCTCTTGCCGTTTACTGTCATACATATTTTTTCCAAAATAAGGTCCCAAGGGATCCACTGTGGGCGTGAATTCGGCTCTCTATATTGGGTTCCCACACATTTTTACTAATGAATTTCCACAACTTTTCCATGATATTTCCATAAGTTGTTAACTACCAAATGAGTAATATACTTACTTAGAATCCCATTGACTTTGAACTTATCCAGGACGGTCTTCCCATCTGGCACCTTTCCGTGTTTCCCAAGCGCCACAGCATTTCGGCATTCCTCTGCAGTAAAGAATTCATTAAAAAGAAGATGGAACAAGTGAAGGCAGTCCTTCTTTGCTTCTGCATGGATTGCAGCCAGGCGGGTAGAGGACACGAAGAGGCCACTTTCTGGATACAGCTCTTGCTTCCCAGATCTCTTTTTTGGAGCCCCAACACCACCCTGAGGTTGGATCTGTTCCACTTTGTCCAGAAAGCTTTTTAATGCCTCGAGGTGCTCACCACCTGTGACAAAAAAGATGAATTACCTTACAGGGATGCAGCAGCAATCATAAATTCAAGAAAAGGAAGGGACAAGTTGTTTTTTTTTAAATCAAAAGATTTCATGATGAGCTAAGATTTTTACCAAATTGTTTAAAGTGTTTAAGTTTTAGCTTAAGCACCAAATAAATCCTAGTGTCCAAAGTGACAAAATTTAGTAGAACTTCAAAACAAATATATACAAATCATAATTACAATTTAATGTTCCACAATTAATGACACTTGATTAGTGTCCACTTTATTTGCATTACAACTCATTTTAAAGTGCATGTGAGTACTGAATATCAATTGGGTACCATAGGTGTTAAAGTAAGTGTTAAAGGAACAATTAATTGCAACAAAGAGACAAAATGTACTTACTTAGACCACACAGCACATCCTGCAGTTTGGCCTTCTCCTCCACTAGTTTTTCCACCTCTGCCTTGCATGCCCTGCATGGCCTCCATGATCTGTCTTCTGTTGATTCAGGTGAACTGAAACATGGTTCTCCACATTCTTGAATTGAATCACGCTCAATGATGAAAGTATCTGCAGATGAGCTTGAAGAAGTCTCACATTCAGACATGCTAGTCTGGCTCTGGTCCCCAAGAACAGCTGCAGGACTGTACAACATTTTGAGAAAGCTTTCTTTGGCTGTTACAGTAGGAGCTGGTGGCTGTCTTGGCTGATCCAAATCTGCCAAAACAGGCTGTTGTGACAGATCTGAAGATGTGGGCAGTGCCGTGTGAGGTTGGTGATGCTTTGGGTACTGCGAAAGGCTGGAACGATGTGTGACTGGAGACAGAGTGGGTTCATGCTGGTGGAGCGGATGGATAGGTGGATGCTGGTAATATGGATCCATATGTGGTGATAACCTGGAGGCTGGTAGTGTGGCCAGGCAGGTGGAGGCTGGATGACATTGTAGTCCACAGTATTTGGGTGATTCTGTGCAGAGGTGGACAGACCTGCTTGACAAACCCCAGGAAAGACACCACAGGGACGCTAAACTCACATTTTTCTGCCTTGACAAAGAGCTTGTTTTCAAGGAACCTCTGTAGTACTGCCCTGACGTGTGTCAGATGGGCCTCCGTGCTCTGGGAAAAAAAATCAGGATGTCATCTAAATAACCAAAAACAAACCAGTTTAGCATGTCCCAGAGAGCATCATTTACTAGTGCCTGAAAGACTGCTGGGGCGTTTGTCAGGCTGAACGGCATCACCTGATATTTGAATTGGCCTAGGTGGGTGTTAAAGGCTGTCTTCCACTCGTCCCCCTCTCTGATTCTCACCAAATGGTAGGTGCTTCTTAGGTCCAATTTGGTGAAAATCACCTAGTCATGGAGGGGGGCGAAATCCATCAGTGGCAGGGGGTACTTGTTTTTAATGGTGATGTCATTCAGCCCGGTATAATCTATGCAGGGGTGCAAGGAGTTTATACAGCCTCTTCGATGGGAGAGGGGCCCCCGGAAGCAGGTCAATGTCACAATCATAGGGTCTGTGGGGAGGCAAGGAGAGGGCCTGGTCCTTGCTAAACACCAGCTTAAGGTCATGGTTGTGATGGCCCAGGATGGGCGTGGCTTTCTGGTTGCCTCTCCCTCTCTTTTTCCTTGCTCTCAGGTGTTGACAGGAGGCGTGGCTGGTTTCCCCAACAAGCAGATGAGACACACCTGACGCTCATCTGCAAATCAGCACACCTCCCTACAAAAGCCCAGCTCTCCAGTGACTCAGTTGCCAGAAGATTGCATTGCCACATCCAGCGTTCTTTGCCATGACCACGACCACGTTCCTGACCACGATCCCGACTTCTGCTACATCCCTGACCACGATCCCGACCACTGCTACCTCCCTGACCATGGCTACGTTCCTGACCACGATCCCGACCATTGCTACGTCCCTGACCATGGCTACGTTCCTGACCAAGATCCCGACCACTGCTACATCCCTGACCACGGCTACGTTCCTGACCACGATCCCGACCACTGCTACGTTCCTGACCACGATCCCGACCACTGCTACGTCCCTGACCACGACTACGTCTACGCCAACCTCCCGGAAGAGTTGGCACCAGCTACACCACGTGTGCGACTCTTCAGGGATTTACCTTGCGCTATTTTCCTTGCTGGTAACCAATAAAATCTCGAACTGAGTGCCTCTGGTCTCCTGCCCTTTCTGGTCCAAAAACGCCGCCGTGTCAGAATCATCTGGCCAAAATGGACCAGGCGGAGACCGAGCGCCTCCAGCACACCTTGTGGCTGCCAAGCTGAACAACGTGCTGCCTGAGATGACCAAACTCACCAACAGAATGACTTCTCGGCCAGCATGAATCAGCCCTGACAAGAGCTCTGGAGACATTACAACAACTGGCCTCCAGCGTGACCCAGCTTGACGGACGAATGGGTCACATCTCCTCACAACTCACCTGCCTCTCGACCTCCGGAGTCCTGACTGCTCCGCCGGCCGCCGCCTCATCTGCTCCCTCGCCACCGGCGGCTCCTCCGAGACCGTCTACTTCCTCACCCCGAGAGCCGTACATCCCAATCCCAGCCAGGTACACAGGGGACCTAGGGACATGCGCAGACATCCTGCACCAGTGTGCCCTGGTTTTTAGCCAGCAGCCGGCAACCTACGCCACTGACCAGTCCAAAATAGCATTCGTCATGAGTCTTTGTGCTGGCAAAGCTGCTTCGTGGACTTTGGCCCTCACGCTATGCGAGCCCTCTCGGTGTCGGGACTACAGGGAATTCGCAGCAGAGATGCGGAGGGTTTTTGATCAGCCAGTCCGGAGAAAGGAAGCAGTAAACCGGCTCTTGTCACTCCGCCAGGGCACGGAATCTGTCTCCCAGTACGCACTTGACTTCCGCATTCTAGCCACAGAGTGCGGCTGGGATCAGCTAGCTCTACAGGGCATCTTCCTGAGGGGGTTGTCGGATGAGCTCCGGGACGAACTAGCGGCTCGAGATGAAACAGGCTTGCTAGAGGAGCTCCGCCAGCTTTTCCCAGCACCCCGCCAGAGCGATGGAGTACGTCGGTGCTCACCCAGCAGAGACTACACGTCTACGACCCAGTGCGGAGGAGCCCATGCAGCTGGGTCGTACCCGACTGTCATCCGCGGAGCGACAACACCGCAACCGCCTGGGGCTATTTTTTTACTGCGGCCAGGGGGAACACCTCCGGGCCGGGTGTCCGGACTTACCCCAGCGGCGGTGCGCTCCAACCAGCGAAGCCTCACGAAAGAGCCGGTCTGCCCAGTCCTCGTTCTCCCTGGAAGGTAAGCGATTCCAGGTGGAAGGCATGTTGGGCTGGCAAGATGCGGACCTATCCGTCCAGGTACTGGTAGACTCGGGGGCCGATGACAATTTTATTGATGAGGAACTGGTCTGCCAAGCAAACATTCCCACGCTAACCCTCGCGAGCCCAAAAAAGGTGTTGGCGTTAGACGGCTGGCATTTAGCCAGGGTAACCCACTGCACCAAAGCCATTTCCCTCAAGATCTCCGGCAACCATCATGAGCACATAGAACTGTACGTGATTCCCTCACCCTCTTCCCGCGTCGTGGTAGGGTTACCCTGGCTGAAGAAACATAATCCACAAATCGATTGGTGCGCTGGCTCCATAACTAGCTGGAGCCTCTTTTGCCATGCTAATTGCCTCCGTTCCGCTATTCCTCCTAGTCCTCCGTCCCCTCCGAGCCCTCCAGAGGAGATTGATCTAACAGGCGTTCCCAGTGAATACCATGACCTAAAGTTAGTCTTTAGCAAAGACAAGGCCCTCTCCCTACCACCCCACAGACCATATGACTGTGCAATTGACCTGCTCCCAGGGGCTTCACTCCCAACAAGGAAGCTCTACAAACTCTCCAAGCCAGAAAAAGAATCTATGGAGGCCTACATTCAGGATTCCCTGGCTGCAGGCCTCATCAGGCCCTCATCATCTCCACTGGGGGCTGGTGCCTTCTTCGTGGAGAAGAAGGACGGGTCCTTGCACCCATGTATAGATTACACCGGCCTGAATGAGGCCACAATAAAGAACAAATACCCCCTACCTCTGATTGACTCGGCTTTCGCCCCCCTCCATGATTCTATGATTTTCACTAAGCTAGACTTAAAAATGCATATCACTTGGTGAGAATTAGGGAAGGCGATGAGTGGAAAACCGGATTTAATACTCACCTGGGGCACTTTGAATATCAGGTAATGCCTTTTGGTCTAACAAATGCACCGACAGTTTTCCAGGCTTTGGTCAATGACGTTCTCCACGATATGCTGAATAGATTCATTTTTGTGTACCTGGATGACATCTTAATTTTTACAAAGAGTGTCGAGGAGCATATCGCATGTCAGGACAGTTTTGCAGAGATTGTTGGAAAACAAGCTATACGTAAAGGCCGAGAAGTGTGAATTCAGCGTCCCAGCGGTGTCCTTCCTAGGGTTCATTATTGAACAGGGACAATTAAGACCTGACCCAATCAAGATTAATGCGGTACTAGAGTGGCCAGTCCCAACCACACGCAAACACCTTCAGAGGTTCCTGGGGTTTGCCAACTTTTACAGACGCTTTACTAAAAACTAGGTTGGCAGCCCCATTAACACGTCTAACATCACCAAAGATAGCGTATGAATGGTCCTCAGCAGCCCAGGCAGCATTTGACAATCTCAAAGAGAAATTCTCTAGAGCCCCTGTTCTAGTTCATCCAGATCCAAAGCTGCAGTTCATAGTGGAGGTCGATGCCTCTGACTCAGGAGTGGGAGCTGTCCTCTCCCAGCGATCTCCAAGCGACCAGAAGCTCCATCCCTGTGCCTACTTCTCCAGACGCCTCTCCCCAGCTGAACAGAACTACAATGTGGGAAACCGGGAGCTCCTTGCAGTGGTGGTGGCCCTGCAAGAATGGAGACACTGGCTTGAGGGTGCGGAACACCCATTCATTGTATGGACCGACCACAAAAACCTGGCATACCTACGCTCGGCTCGCAGGCTAAACCCTACCCAGGCACGGTGGGCACTTTTCTTGGGTAGGTTTAATTACACCCTGACTTACCGCCCGGGCTCCCGAAACACTAAGCCTGATGCTCTGTCACACCAGTTTTCATCCCCAGCTGAGGAGAACCCCGTGGAGACAATCGTCCCGTCCTTCTGCGTTGTTGGAGCGGCCAGTTGGGAGATCGAACAAAAGGTTAAAGATGCCCTCCAAGGGCATGCGGTGCCTGAGCAGTGCCCGGGAGACCGGCTCTTTGTTTCTCCTGCTGTTAGATCATCAGTTCTCCAGTGGGGTCATTCATCCAAGGTGGCCTGCCATCCGGGGTACCACCGGACCCTAGCTCTGCTTCGGCAGAAATTCTGGTGGCCGTCCATGTCAGCTGACAACAGGGAGTTCGTCTCAGCCTGCTCCGTCTGCGCCTGAAGCAAGTCATCCCACCGTGCTCCAGCTGGTTTCCTCCGCCCATACCTCATCGTCCTTGGTCACACGTTGCAGTGGACTTCGTTATGGGTTTGCCCCCATCAGAGGGAAATACGGTCATTCTGACTCTCGCCGATCGCTTTTCCAAGTCTGTCCACTTTGTACCCCTTCCTAAGCTTCCCTCAGCATTAGAAACGGCTAACCTTCTTGTATTACATCTTTTTCGCCTCCATGGTATCCCCCAGGATATCGTCTCTGACCGGGGTCCCCAGTTCGCGTCCCAAGTCTGGAAGGCTTTCTGTCAAGCTCTGGGGGCTTCGGCCAGCCTTCCTCCGGCTACCACCCTCAAACCAACAGCCAGACGGAGCGGGCCAACCAAAACTTGGGGGCAGCCCTACGATGTGTGGCTTTTCGTCTGCCAGCCTCCTGGTCCATGCACCTGCCTTGGGTCGAATACGCCCACAACTCCCTGGTCACCTCCGCCACAGGAATGTCCCCTTTCATGGTCTCTCAGGGGTACCAACCACCCTTATTCCCAAGCCAGGAAGCCGAAGTGGCAGTCCCATCAGTACAAGCTCATCTACGTCGTGCCCACCGAGTCTGGCGAGAAGCCCGAGCAGCCTTGTTGAGAACGGAGACCCGAAACCAACGGTTGGCGGACCGACATCGGACCCCAGCTCCGGAATACCAGGTCGGGCAAGAGGTTTGGCTCTCGTCACGTGACCTGCCACTTCAGACTGAGTCACGCAAACTCACCCCCAGATATATCGGCCCCTACCCAATCGAACGCATCATCAACCCCACTGCTGTGAAGCTAAGGCTCCCTCCGGCTTTAAAAGTCCACCCGACTTTCCATGTGTCTCTGCTAAAGCCGGTCGTAAGGGGCCCTTTAAGCCCGCCAGCCAAACCCCCTCCACCCCCCCAGCTCATCGACAGCCACCCTGCTTTTACGGTCCGCCGCCTGCTGGATGTACGCAGGCGGGGCCGTGGGTTCCAGTACCTTGTGGACTGGGAGGGGTACAGTCCAGAAGAGAGGTCTTGGGTCAGCAAGAGCCTCATCCTGGACCCGGAGCTGCTCACGGACTTCTACCGGGAGTTCCCGGACAAGCCCGGTAGGCCGCCAGGGGGGCGTCCGTTGAGGGGGGGGGTTACTGTGATGGCCCAGGATGGGCGTGGCTTTCTGGTTGCCTCTCCCTCTCTTTTTCCTTGCTCTCAGGTGTTGACAGGAGGCGTGGCTGGTTTCCCCAACAAGCAGATCAGACACACCTGACGCTCATCTGCAAATCAGCACACCTCCCTACAAAAGCCCAGCTCTCCAGTGACTCAGTTGCCAGATGATTGCATTGCCACATCCAGCGTTCTTTGCCACGACCACGACCACGTTCCTGACCACGATCCCGACTTCTGCTACGTCCCTGACCACGGCTACGTTCCTGACCATGATCCCGACCACTGCTACGTCCCTGACCATGGCTACGTTCCTGACCATGATCCCGACCATTGCTACGTCCCCGACCACCACTACGTCTACGCCAACCTCCCGGAAGAGTCGGCACCAGCTACACCATGTGTGCGACTCTTCAGGGATTTGCCTTGCGCTATTTTCCTTGCTGGTAACCAATAAAATCTCAAACTGAGTGCCTCTGGTCTCCTGCCCTTTCTGGTCCAAAAACACCGCCGTGTCAATGGTATTCTCTGGGGACACCCGACAAGTCTTTTTCCTCTGGTGGGCTCAGAGTGGAGGTAGTACTGGGAGGAATAGCGGAATGGAGGCAATTGGCATGGCAAAAGGGGCTCCAGCTAATTATGGAGCCGGCGGACCAGTCAATTAGCGGATTATGTCTTTTTAGCCAAGGTAACCCCACCACGACGTGAGAAGTGGGTGAGGGAATGACATAAAGTTCTATCTCCTCATGATGGTAACCGGAGAGTGTGAGGGAGATGGTTTCTGTGCGATGGGTTACCCTGGCTAAATGTCTGCCATCCAAAGCTAAGACCTCTTTTGGCGTTGCAAGGCCTATAGTGGGGATGGTCGCCTGGAGGATGTTCCTCATCGATAAAACTGTCATCGGCCCCCGAGTCTACCCATACCTGAATAGGCAGGCCCGCACCCGGCCCAACGCAACATACCTTTGACTTGGATTCTTTTGCTTTCCAAGGAGGATGAGGACTGGGCAGGCCGGCACTCCAGTGGCTCCTCGCTGGCTGGTGATCGCCGCCGCTGCGGTATACAAAGAACGAAGGATGTTGCAAGCAAGCATCTGGCGCTGAGTGCTGGGAGAGCAGGGTTTTTATAGTGGCCAGTTGATTGCCTAGTGATGTGCTCCAGGTGTGTCTCGCCTGCCTGTCAGGAACTGGCCACGCCTCCTGTCACCGCCCGGGAGCAAGGGAGGAGAGACAGAGACAAGCCGGAAAGCCACGCCACACCTGGACCATCACACGTCTCTTCCTCCAGAAAAGGTTTGAGATGCAAGTGAGGCACTGGTGCATGTCCTTGAGGTGAGTTGAGTAATGTGTTGCTGGATCACTTTGATTGCACTTTTGAAATCATTATAACTCAAGGTTCTGCCTCTGATAGCTCCCAGTGTATTTCCTATGTACATACTGTTTATTCTGAACCCTCAAAGTCACTTAAAATGTTTATTTTTGGAAATAAAGTGTATGTACGTTGTCGTGGAAACTTTTCTATTCTGCCAGGATTCTGTTTCCACCGGGTTCTTTTCTACACAAAGTAAAGTTGAAGCTGTCAGGAACAAAGATTCTTAGAGTCCGGAGTCAAGCTCAAAAGTCTTTACTGGTTGCAACACAGGATGTCACTCAGCAGCCCCGCACGTGTGCTGACCTACAGAGTGGCATACAGAGAAATAAAGAACATGGTTTTTATACTTTTCTAAATACATGAGTGTGTATTACAAAAGGCATACGTGACTAGAGACATGTATCCCCACATATGGGAGCTCAAAAGCAGGAAACCCTTTGGAAAATCCCTTACAGAACAGCAGAAAACAGGAAACTCCTTACAGGATTAAAATATATTTTTCAGACATCCTCAGGTCATCGTGACCCTCAGGCCATTGTCTGGACAGTAGAGGTAAAAAGTTCACAGGTGCACATGCACTCATAGTACATTTACCATTACAACGTCACATCTTTGCAGGTTTTATACCCAAAGAAAACCAGGCAAGCTACCCTACCCCTGGATTTTAATGTTTTGGAATGCACATGGGTCAAGTATTTCGATAATTACAAATACTAATTTCAGATGTCGCTTTCCCAGTACTGCAGCTCATGTCAGAATTTTATAAAGTTATGTTTGGTAATAACCCTCTCATCCCCAGGCTTTCATTCCAAGTACCAAAACACCCTTTGGAATAATCATTTGGAATAATAAGTGCATTATCCTGACACGGATGTCTGTGTTGTGTTTCAGAAAAAAGAGGACCCGAATGCTTACTTGACTGAGTGCCCTCTCTCCTATCCAGTTCTGGTCGTTAGTTCGTCCAACTGCTTTCTCGCGGTAGCAAATGTGCAAGAAGTACATTTCCTAAAGAGAAGGTTACCGAGGGGGCTTTATACCTCATGACCTACTATTATACCCTACACCTTACATACCCTAAGTATGCAGCTATTCTGCTCTCATACAGACAGAGGTCCTCTTGTACAAAATCCATGAAAAGATCACACATCATCTTACAAGAAGCATGGCTGAGTGGAAAGCTTTTATTGGCCAGTGAAACCTGTAGTCAGGTTTGGACTAAAGGATAGCATTCCTTTTTCTGCAAGGTTACTTAACTTCATTGTTATTTCTAAAAAAAGAAATGTTATTGTGTGTTAATTATGCAAACACGATATCAGACAATATGCTAATAGCCACACGTATAAGAAACTAGTAACCAATAGAAATAGTTGGCTGCTGCATCCATGGTTAAATGCACATTGGTTACATGTTTCCACATACTGTCACTGTATTTTTTATTTGTTGGATGCAGTGCAGATTCTGGTATTATAGTATTCAGTATCTGACTAAGCATGTGCGTTGGAATAAAAGTAAATGAAGGTAGATGTGTCAGTATTTGGCCAGTTAAATTGAAAAATATTGGCTTTAAATGTAATGTGCATTGTTAAAGCATTACAGGTGTTACTTTTGTACTGAATGACAAGTTTGTAAAATGTCAATTTCATTAAAACCCAAACCCTTTTGTTTTTGTTTTTTTTGTTTCATTCTGCACTTTGTATTAAGAATGCACATGACATGGAGCAATTTAAGGTCTGCCTAAGCTTTAAATGTGTTGAATGTGCAAACCACAGATTTTTGGATTGGACCATTACATTTACACTGTAGGGCAAAAATTTGGAGTTATACAGTCATGGAAAAAAATATTAGACCACCCTTGTTTTCTTCAATTTCTTGTTCATTTTAATGCTTGGTACCACTAAAGGTATATTACCTGAAGAATACAATGAACACGACAAAAAATGCAGCTGATTACATAATACTTTATGTCCTTTTTGACATGCTTAAGCTGAATTGAATTCCCAGGGTATATAAGAGCCATTTCATGTCATAAGCAGCACTGCACATGCAAAGGCCTGGAGTGGTTTCCTGCTTACATTCAAGCCGCAGCCCAACTCAGAAGTTGTCAGTTCTCACATAATGCCTAAAACAAAAGAATTATGTGAAGCCACAAAGGCAGCCATCTTGGCACTGCTGGAAAGTGGCATGAGTGAGAGACAGGTAGGCCAAAAGCTGAAGATCTCCAAGACAGCCGTTCATTACACCAAGAAAAAACAAGCCGAACATGGTACTACCAAATTGCTAGCTGGTCGAGGCAGGAAATGTCTTTCTACCCCACGAGATGACCATGCACTCATCTGTTCCTGTGTCAGGAATCGTCATCAGACCTCCAGGGACCTTAAAAATGAGTGGGCACTGTCGAGAAATGTGACTTGTTCAGCAAGGATAGTTCGAAACCGACTTCTTGAAGCTGGTCTGAAGTCACACAGGGCACGGAAGAAGCCCTTCATCAACAAAAGGCAGCGGAAGGCCCGGTTACTCTTTGCTCGGGATCACAAGGATTGGACTGTTGATCACTGGGCTAAGGTTCTCTTCAGTGATGAATCCAATTTTGAGTTGATGCCCACTCCAGCCAACTTACTGGTTAGGAGGAAGCCTGGAGAAGCTTACAAACCAAACTGTCTTGCCCCTACAGTAAAACATGGGGGTGGATCAGTGATGATCTGGGGTTGTTTCAGTATAGGTGGAACAGGGCAAATGCAATTGTGTGAAGTGCGAATGAACCAGGTCATGTACAGGGCTACTCTTGAAAACAGTCTTCTTCCATCAGCTGGAAAACTCTTTCCTGCCTCGAATGACTAGATTTTCCAACAAGACAATGCCCCTTGCCACATGGCAAGGTCAGTTAAAGCCTGGATGGAGAACCAGAACATTCAAACCATGCCTTGGCCTGCTCAATCACCAGATCTAAATCCAATGGAAAACCTGTGGAAAATCACCAAACTCAAAATGGAGAACCACAAGCCCAAAAACAAAGCAAATTTGTTTGAATTTGTGCAACACGAATGGGCTGCTGTGACAGCAGAACAATGTCAGAAGCTGGTGTAGAGCATGCCAAGACGCATGGCTGCAGTCATCAAAAACAATGGTTATCCAATCAAGTACTAACTCTTGTGTGTATCATGTGACTAAAAGAGACAGAAAAGAAAACATGGACTGCCTAAAAGCACTGTTTTTGGCAGTACAATGCTATAGCTATTGATGTAAGATTTTGGTTATTATCAAGAAAACCATGGAAAATGGTGAGATATCAGCTCTTAAATTCAACTCTTATGAGCTATTTTTGTTGTTATCATATTTGTCCAAACAAATGTACCTTTAGTGGTACTAGGCATTAAAATGAACAAGAAATTGAAGAAAACAAGGGTAGTTTTTTCCATGACTGTAAATGCAAAACTATCTTCTTTAAAGCAGTCCACTTGACTTTTTGCTGTCAAAATAAATGTGTTGGTTTAATGCAAGACTAGTTTTCTTTTTTGTCTTATAACAAGTAGGTGTGTGACATGAATCTAGAACGGTATTGCTATTGTAGAGCTTATTACAAGGTAAATGTACTTCATGATGACGAGAGAACTACGGCTGATGGCACAAAAAGTACTTCCTAAAACAAGACAGGAATGCTAATTCAAGACATTTTCCCTCAAAATACCAGTTTCTAATTCATTTTAAGTAGGTAACGGGCTTAAATGGAGAGCAGTATCACTTGTATAAAGCTTAAAATGAGATACATACACATGATTTGGGAGGTTAAAAACAAAAGATGTTACTTTTGAGGGGGAAATGCTCAATTTGAGGCTTAAAGGCTTATTATGAGACACAAAACGACCTAATACTGGTAAAATATAGCTTAGAATGAGTTTTATTGTCTAGTTTTAGGAATTATTTTATCTTGTAAGGCTTGAATAAAATGTCTCATCAAGAGAAGTTTCACTTGTTCCATTTTTTTTGCTTATTGCAAGCATGAAACAGCTTGTTTTAATTTTTTAAACTTATTCTAGTGCTGTCTCTGTGAAAAAATCTTGGAGTCAATCTCACAGGATGAGTATAGAGACATATCCATGAGGAGATCATTGAGAACTTTCAGCAATGTTGTTTGTGTGCTATGATGTTCTATAAATCCTGACTGAAAGTCCCCTTCCTACTCAAATCATGTCACAAGCTTTTACAAGGATCTGAGAGATGAAGGTTTGGTATAGGTCTGTAGTTGGCTAGAACATCTGGATGAGATCTTGTTAAGCTGAGGTTTAATTACTGCAATTGTTATATTCAGCTTTGTTTTAAGACATCATGAATCCTTTACTTTGTACTTTCCCACTTAACCTTTGCTCCAGTTTTGTACTTTTCACACAATGTATGTCCTTGTAGACCGATTAGAAATGTTTTGCATACCAGGAGGCAGATGAAACTTCATTCTCTCCTTAAGGTCCGTTGCATTAGCTACACGCCAAAAGCACACTCACACATGTTGGTTAACACATTCCGAGAACAAGATGAGGACAGCGTTTGTCCTCCCCATGTCCCTGGGATCTGGCCCGTTACATTTGTTTGCGTGTATGTCACCCAGCCCAGGAAGATAAATGTGAACCATATCCAAAGATCAGGGCTCACTCTGACTGAGATCCTGCGAGATCTCTGTCACTTTGAGACCAGCGCAGCTAGGCCCAGATCAGTGATGGCTAACATTTGTGACCATAATAAATTATGCTGTTTCTGAACTGTAGGTTTCTCCAGTCTGTTCTTGGGGTTCCAACAAAAGAATCAGGCTAACACGGCCTTTAAGCCTGTTAATAAAGCTGACTTTACCAGATCTAACATTGAATTGTTAAAGGTAAAACATCATTGAAGAGCCTCACTGGAATAGAGTCTAAAATCTGATGTTGATGGTCTAATTTTACAAACTCTTAAAGTTAGCGCAGAGATCCTTAGGAGAGAAGCAGTCTGAATATAAACCAGGTGTTACAGTCAATCTGTGAGTTACAACAGCTTTATTTGCAGATTGAGTTATGTATACAAGTTCACACAGTTTAATCAGCACCAATAATTATACCCCATCAGTTGGATTATACCAGCATATGTTTTGATGAAGCACACTACAAACTTTTTCGCTACAATAACTGTAACCCAACTCAGGTTGAAAAAGATGTGGAAGAATCCACATGCAGTAAAATAATTTAGACAATGAGGTTTCGAATTAGAGGTGCTCGGCTCTTTGAAGTGGCGACGGAGCCGGCTCCCCACCAATCAGGAGCCGGCTCCCTTCGAGACGCTTTTTCTCTCTCTCTCGCTTTCTTTCTCTTGAAGGCGCACGTGATTGGTCAATATGCGTGGCGTCGTCTCTGTGTCTGCGCTGCTTAGTGCGCTGAGCAGAGGGGAGGGGCGACAGCCTGGTACACACACACAGCAGCAGCACAGTGAGCACAGGAACGGGTCAAGAGAGAGAGAGAGTGCAATACGGAGGACAAAAAGAAAGTAAGTAAAAAAGAAATGAGTCAAAGCAGGAAAGGGAGCCAAATTTGGACTCATTTTAATTATATTGATGGCTCCAAAGCAGAGTGCATTGTCTGCAAGACCAAAATTTCATATAGAGCCGGTTCAACCAACAACCTCCACAGGCACCTGAGAACTGTCCACCCAACAGTTCCACTGGAGAAGTGACCAGTTGAACCTGGTATTAATGAAGGTGCCAGTGTGTCATCTGTAACTGTTGCTGCTGCTCCTGCTGCTGCTGCAGTGTCAACAGCATCATTCTGTGTTGTTGTTTGACTTTAAATTTGTTGTGTTAAAAAGCTAAAATTGTTTTGTATTTTATAATTTATTTTTATTATTTTTTATTTTATAAAAAAGTTAAAATTTAAATTAGTTAAAAGTTCACTGTAGAGTGAAAAAATAAAGGCTATTATAATATAGTAGTATATACATTTTTAAATTAATTATTAATTCATTTTGTGCATAATGTTACATTATTATTGGTAATATATCGATTAAAGCAACAAAAAAATCTGAAGAGCCGTTTGGGAGCCGAAAGAGCCGGCTCTTTTTAGTGAGCCGAGCCAAAAGAGCCGGTTCTCTAAAAATAGTAGATGTAGCAGAGATCAAAACCAACCTGCTGTCTGGCTCCAGGCCTGATGGAGGTGCCGACAGGGCCTCAGGAGGAGGGCTGTGGATTTCCAGGGGTACTGGCTCTGCATGGATGGTTACCTTATCACACAGTAGCTCTGATTCTGAATCTGGGGTGAGGAGGTGAGGCATGTCAGACACAGGAGAGTCGCAAAGATACTGGAAGGAGGACCCAGGTGAGAAGGAGGAGAGAAGAGAGACTGAAGTGAGACCTTCTGTTAGAATTGAATATATACATTTTAGTGGGATGTAGATTAGTAATGTTGAAATGCAGGTCACTTGTAAACAACCATGAGGATGGTCAATTGCTAAATCTATAGGTGAGCTCTATATTCTTTCACGGTCAACATTTCATTTAAACTTCAAATTTCCCTTAAAAATCTGAAAATTCAACATCATTTGTCTGCTGTAAAGCTTTGGCATTGATCATCACCTCCTTGAAGTGTGGTGGCAGCTGGTCGGAGGGGTACAACGTTGCCTTCAGGGTCTTGTAGCAGCAGAAAGAGCTGGAGAATGAGAGCAGCATGGCCAGGAAGCAGATCACAAGAGAGCCCAGGAAGTACAGGAAGATCTGCCACCATGGAGTATTACCTATTCATGTGTGAACACACATGCAGAGATTCATGACATAAATTAGATCCTATCTGTGTGTAGTTGCATGTTGTTGTGTCTCTCTCTCACACACACACACCAATGTGGAGACTCTAAACTTGCTGTGCAGTGTTCTCTATTACCTGGGACATGCTATTCTAATAGAGAAGACTTTTTAGTGGCAATAAAAACAAATATTAAGACACTAGCGCTTACAACTCATTGCTTTTCCAGTTCAGATGTGGGGAATCAGTATACAGACCATGTGGGATCCACAGTCTGCTTGAGCTCTTTTTACTAAAAGCAGCAGACAAAATCTAAACCATAGACATTCAGCCATTGTTGTATTTAAAGGTTTTTATAGGCCCCATGAGCAGAGCTACTCTTTCAGAGTAGACTGAACACTTCAGGGAGTTACTATCTTTAAACGACAAGGTGGGCTGGCTGGGATAGCGCCAGCTGGTGAGCATGGTAGCTTCAGTTGAAGTAAAGTAGAGACAAGAGTTAGAAACAAGAGAGAGACAACAAGAAACAAAAACAAGAGTTAACATGGGAGTTGCTTTCCATCACTGGAGACAGCTCTTGGGTAGTAAATACATATTTGATGCTGAATTTGTTTCTTCTTGACTGGTCAGTAAACACAGACTCAAACTGACTGGAGCACTCAGCAAGATTCGGAACCATACTCACTTTGCTTTGCTCGTTGCAGGAATTTCCCAGTTTGGGATTGATTGATCAATCACTCCATACATGACTGTCTTCGGCAAGTGTATGTCTCATTGTTTTGAATTACAGAGAAATATCAGCCCCCCCATGTGGCTATATATTAAATGACTCAGGCCACCATACACACACACATCATAAATCACCCTCGTCAACAGGCAGAATCTTCTGCTGTAAAATGTAGGTGTGTGTGTGGCTCAACTGGAAGTTACCTTCAGTCTGCATACACTGGGGTGAGGTGAAGCTGCTGCTTTTGTTGTAGAAGTCGTAGCGTGACTGGACACTCACACAGTACCATGTCCAGGCCTTCAGATTTGGCAGAGTCACCACATTGGCATTGGTGCTTAATGTCTGGGTTGTTAAGGCCTGAAGTGCACATGGGAGAGGCAATTTCAACTTTACTACTTCATCTCATCTTCACTTCATCTTTATTTCTCAACCAAGAGTACAGTTAAAGCAAAGCTTGGATTCCTCTGTAAAAATGTCCTGGAAATTAAATGTCAAAATAATTTCTTAAGAAATCTTGTAGTAGATGACATTCATCCATAAATATGTACTGATGAAGGGTGATCATTTTCAAAATCAGATGATTCTATGCATTTAACTTTAACATTCTGTATTTTTGTATTCCCAAACTGAAACAGTGATGTGTCGTTCGCGAACGCTGAGCAGAGGGGGAGGGGCGGCCTCTATGAGTAACGGCTCTATGAGCCGGCTCTTTGAAGTGAACGACGGGAGCCGGCTCCCCACCAATCAGGAGCCGGCTTCCCTTCGAGAGACGCTTTTTTTCTCTCTCTCTCGCTTTTTTTTTCTCTTGAAGGCGCACGTGATTGGTCAATATGCGTGGTGTCGTCTCTGTGTCTGCGCTGCTTAGTGCGCTGAGCAGAGGGGGGAGGGGCGACAGCCTGGTACACACACACACAGCAGCAGCACAGTGAGCACAGGAACAGGTCAAGAGAGAGAGAGAGTGCAATACGGAGGACAAAAAGAAAGAAAGTAAGTAAAAAAAGAAATGAGTCAAAGCAGGAAAAGGAGCCAAATTTGGACTCATTTTAATTATATTGATGGCTCCAAAGCAGAGTGCATTGTCTGCAAGACCAAAATTTCATATAGAGCCGGCTCAACCAACAACCTCCACAGGCACCTGAGAACTGTCCACCCAACAGTTCCACTGGAGAAGCGACCAGTTGAACCTGGTATTAATGAAGGTGCCAGTGTGTCATCTGTAACTGTTGCTGCTGCTCCTGCTGCTGCTGCAGTGTCAACAGCATCTTTCATTTGTTGTTGCACTGAAAAGTAAATATTTTTAATTTACATTTTGTTGTGTCGTGTGTTTTTCAGGGATTCTGTGTTGCTTGACTTTAAAGTTGCTTTGTATAAAAAAGTTAAAATTTAAATTAGTTAAAAGTTCACTGTAGAGTGAAAAAAAGGCTATTATAATATAGTAGTATAATATTTTTTAAAATTAATTATTAATTCATTTTGTGCATAATGTTACATTATTATTGGTAATATATCGATTAAAGCAACAAAAAATCTGAAGAGCCGTTTGGGAGCCGAAAGAGCCGGCTCTTTTTAGTGAGCCGAGCCAAAAGAGCCGGTTCTCTAAAAAGAGCCGGAATTCCCATCACTATATGCAGTCCAATGCAGTGAGGAGTGCTCTGATCTCTACATAGGAGAGACCAAGTCTACTTTCCTATGACGTGACTTCATGGGTTACTGTAGGATGCACTGTAATGACCTGCTTGTTCTGCGTTTAACCAGTTCTAACACATACCTGCTTCGTATTTTCTGTAAAAGAAGTTGGCAGGAGATTGTAGCATCGGGGGCCTTGTATTACAGTGAGGAAACATCTCCGCCAGGTGTACAAGTCAAAACACAGAATCAACTCTACATCGCATAAACTGAGCAGAGCAAATGCGCAGAAACCTGTGGTCAACTAACACAGCTGATTCGGATGCAATATCACATAGAGCTGCAATAAAAAGGCTGGCCAAGGGCACATGGTTAAGTTTTGGGAAATTTGAAGTTGGATTTTTTTAAGGCTTTATGTAGTAAAATATACAAATGTTAAAGTGCCTTGTGTATGTCAGAGGGGTAGGTTCCCTACCTGTGTGCCTGCAGAACGTTCCCAGTAGAGAATGCGGTAGTAAATGGCAACATTGTCCTTCATGGAGGTGTTGGTGTTAGTCAGGGGGTCAGAGATGAAAATGTCGAGGTCACTTTCAGCAGGAGTAAGGTCCACTCTGGCTGGAGGACCCAGAGCAGCTAGCAGGAGCAGCAGAGTGACAAGTTATGAGGTTCGGAAGTCCTTGTATTACTTACAATGGAAACCACATAGTGATCAAAAATCATTCCTATACAAAATTACTAGCTTACACTGTTTATTTTGGGTCTTTTCATACACGAATCCTCCTTCAGTCATGCTGCTATAGGCCTAGACTGCTGGGGGTGAACTTCCCTGATACACTGAGCTCTCCACCACAGTACTACAGTACTACATGTTACTTGCTTTATGTTGTCCCTTTTCTCGTACTCGTGCTTCTCCTTTCTCTCTTTCTCTCCCTCCTCATTCTTAAGGTACCTGACTTCAGATCCAGATGTGACAACTGCTCAGCTATTATTATTATCATTATTATTACTACTACTACTACAAGCATTACAGTAATTAAAACAATCAGTGTCAGTGAAATTACAACTAAATAATTAATTAGACAAGCATGTGCAATTTCTCCTGGTTTCTCTCTCCCCCTCTTTCTCCATCAACTACCCTTGCTCCTGCTGTCCTCCTTTCCCTTCTTTCTCTCATTTCCCTTTTAACCCAACTGGTCGAGGTAGGAGCCCTTCAGTCTGGTTTGCTTGAGGTGTCTGCTGGTAAAGGAGATTTTTCCTCTACACTGTCACCAAGTGTTTGTTCATTGTGGGAGTTGGTGGGTTTATCTCTCTGTGAGGCCTTGATCTTATTCTGTAAAGTGTCTGCATGTTGTGAATTGGTGCTATACAAATGAAACTGGACTGAACTAAACTGTTTTTCTTTTAAATTCTTTAGGAGTTGTTTTGCAATGCATCTCCCAACAAAGGTTCACTGTGTGTATCTGCGTGCTTGCTTTGTACACCAGTGCACATCTTCCTCACACTGCAGTGGCTCAGTGAGGTGTGCTGCCCTCCTGTTCCTGTTCTGGTCACACCCTATCCAGCCCGACTTGGAGCAGAAAAGAGCCGTGGCAAACCAGAGTTATGCTATTTTATCTATGAAATTTTAAATGCTTAAAGTGATCAATTTAACCCAGACAAAATATCAATATTTCTGACATTTTACAGAGTGCTACTAACTAAAGAAATTCTGAAAAATGGATTTATTAATAAAAAGAATAATGGTTGCAAATCAAAAGAACAGAGGATCATCATTTACAGGACATGCATAAGACATGTGGGGAAAACCATGGCAAATAAAATCCCAAAATACTTGGACTGTCAGAATCATGACTGTATATTTGGAGAGTGCCCCTTTCTCCGCATGATTATTATTTTCCACACAAAACATCATCCATGGCAAAGAACACTCTGAGAGACAAAACTTGAATCTGGGCAGAAGCATCACAACTTTTGTCAGATCATTGCTGTCAACGATTGGCTCAGTATAGTGTCATTAAGAAATAATGAATCCGTTTTGGGAATCTTAACCAAATGTCCAAGGTTTGCTGCTACATCTGATGTGTAATTTTCTGAGCGCGTTGGAAATTTGCTTTAGATGTTTACTTTTACCCCTTGCATTAACTTGATTTAACTCTGCACTGGTTTTGATTTTATAGATGCACTACACAAAACAGAAACAAAGCTTCTCTTTCCTGTTATGCACAGCTCCAGTAATATCTGTTCGTGGTTGCATATGCTGTTATTCAGTGGCCTTTCCAGTTGTCTGTCTGCCAAAGCCTCTTTTTGTTGTTTTTGATGGTTTGTGGTGCACCATCTAAGATCATATGCTGCCACACACACACATGTTGCTCAGATAAAATGTCTTTCCTAAAAAAAATTAGTAACATTGAACATTTCAAATTCTGTTCATTTTTCCACTTTCCTTTTTCTTGTGTTCAATTCTTCCATCTCTCTCACCTTCTTTATCAGGGCAGAATTCCAACACCATCCATTTGGAGTGACGTCCAATAGTGTTGGTCCGTACACGAAGCATGTAGATACCCAAATAGTGCAGGTTAAATGGTGTAAGGTCACATGATCTGCATGACGTTTCCTCGCACGCTGTGGACCAGTTCGGACTCCTCATCTTCAGCTGGTATCTCCTGAGGAGATGAGGAAAGAAAAGAAAATTGAGGCATACTGAAGCAGATGTCCATCAAAAACACAGAAAGAAATATAAGGAATACTAAAACCACACTCCATCTGGAAATGTGCATACATGGATCAGCCTCATATCTCACCCTTTACATGCCAGTTTCCAACAAACCACCTCATGAATGTTGATGCATAGAAATCAACCTGCTGACCAATGGCTCTTTATGGTGAATCATGGCACTGACACTGGCTTTGTTAATGGATGCAATGCATATGTGCAGGTGATGAAGATGTGTCAGGTGAGGTGGAGAAGGTAAAGCATGGGTGACAGTGTGTCCAGTGTGCTCTGTGAACCTGACAGCACAGCTGTGTTCCCTGCAGCAATTTTAAACAAAAACTACATGCAAACTAAAATCATCATGAAATATATGCAGTATTAGAAGATTTATAAAAACGAGACTATTGGATGTTATTGTTAAGTGGCGATCATTTAATTCGGTGAGTGAGGTGAAAGGTTGCAGTATATTCATGACAAAAATCTCAGACCTTCCTGACCCACCACATTCTTTCATCATCACCCTAATATTTCAACATCTGACTAATGGTTCACAGTTCGGCCTTCTGCTCTGTGCTGTGAAGGTGAGGAATGTGATGGTGGGACAGCACTAAATAATCCACTGATTTAGATTTGAGTTGTTTTATATCTTTTCAAAATGAAAGTGCTTATACGATAGTTACGGCTCACCAAAAGCACAAATAACACTGTTGGTGTGAATGCTGATGATAAAGTAGATCAATAAGTAGCATGTGATATGAAGTGAAGCTACAAAATGTTCCTACACATTGGTGACCATTTTCTTACAGGTGTGTACATTCTCCTGTCAAGTCTTTTGAGTGGGGGGTGGCATATGGATCTTTCAGGCCTATTTTGTGTGTATGCAGTGGTAATAAATGAGGCTCCTTGACTGAACTGTTTTATTCAGCTTTGTTTAAAGACATCATGAATCCTTATTCTGTACTTTTCCACTGAACCTTTGTTCCAGTTTTGTACTTTTCACACAATGTATGTCCTAGTGTCTGGAACAATGACAACATTACCGGTTAGAAATGTTTTGCATTAGCTACAAAACAACACTCACACAGGTTGTTTAGCACAGGTTATTTAGCACATCCCAAGGACTAGGTGAGGACAGTGGTTGACCTGTCCATGTCTCTCGTAACTGGCCCATTAGATTTGTTTGTGTGTAAGCCAAACCTCTGTACGGGGCAGACCCAGCCCAAGAAGATAAATATAAACTACACCCAGACATCGGGGCTCATTCTGAATGAGATCCTGCGAGAGCTCTGTCAGTTCAAGCCCAGCGCTAGCATACTTGACCTGTAAACCATAATAAATGTTCTGTTTCTGAACTGAACATTTCTCCAGTTTGTGCTCGGGCTTCTGAAACAAAACTAAAGGAACAAGATGAAGAGTTTACAGCTCAACACTTGTTCACCAGGCTGTGATGATGGAGATGAATATAATTGAGACAACAGTTAGTGGTCCTCAGTGTTATGAGAGCATTTTTATTTATTTTAAATTGTCTGTCAGTGTAAAAGTTATTACAATTCAACCTGTGAAAGTTCAAGGTAATCCATTTAATAATTTTTGAACTATTTTATCCTTGACCATAGTGCCATATAATTAGCATTGAAAGTAAAACCTTTTGTTTGGCCTGGACATCTGGTCAGACAAAGGCAGGCCTGCTCCTGCCTACATGTAACATCTGAAGCCTGACTTCGAGTTTGATCCTTTGTCTCCAGTCCCCTAAACAAAGGAAAAAACCATGGCAGAAGCCGCACCACAGACTGCTCCTCCCGGCATTCCCAGCATTTCACACCTGAGTGTGAAATTAAGGAGAGCCCCAAACTCATGCTTCTCATTGGCAGGGATGCAGGGAAGCCCAGCGATAGACCTTTGATGTCACGGCATCTATAAATCCTAGTCACACATACGAATCATTGCCTTTCCACTGTGACTGTATCAGAGGAAGCTTGCTTTCTCTGCACACCAGTGTTCTATGCACATGTACTTTTATCTCCCTTTGCTGGACGAGTTGAGACTTGCCCCTGCATTCAACATAACACAAATGAAAGGATCCACAAAGAGATTCTGCTGATGCACAATCTCATTTTGCCCAGAGAGAAAGAAGAAGGGATTTCTTCAAGTAGATGTGAATAACCTTCCGTTCACTATTCTCAGATTAAGGCCACTTTGCTGTGTTTCATCACTGCCAAACGGGAAACCAGCTGCCACAACCCTCACGGACCGAGAACAGCACAGTTAGAACCGCAGTGGAGGACCTGTGTTGGAACGGACCACTGAGACCTTGATTTCTAGAGTGTTTATTTAACTGTTGTTTAACAGCTGCTGGTTCATCACTGGATTTGTATGTCCCCCCCTTTTGCAGGACTGCTGTGTGCAACAACGCGAGTGAAGCGAGTTGCTCACTCAGACAGATCAGATAGATTGGACAACGGGCGTACAGTCTCCCGGCCGTATGCACACTCTCTGTGGTCTGAGTAACTAATGCTCTACTCTCGTGGTCACCCGACTCCACAGCAAGTTGTTTTCCTTTAACTCTTTCGCTACA
The DNA here is from genome assembly GCA_016785225.1 of Psettodes erumei. NCBI lineage: Eukaryota > Metazoa > Chordata > Actinopteri > Pleuronectiformes > Psettodidae > Psettodes > Psettodes erumei. Next base: position 119,552 of record JAFBJZ010000936.1, read on the forward strand.
TACCCACATATAGAGATAACGCTAGCAGAAATAGACCACCACCATCACACACGGGGGTGGGGATTGTTGGATTATTATGAATCTAAGTGTTCTTAGTTCTCATCACACCATGTCATGCCATAGCCTTATGATATGTTAATCACTGCTTTGCTGCTGCTTGCTCATCAGAACAGAATGCGCCACATCTGATTTTAACACTCGCTCGGGTCCAGCTAGAGCCAGTTGGCTACACATAGCAAGACACTGATAACACTCAGGGTCGCACTCCCTGGCACCAGGAGGATAACACACAAAGATATGCGCCCTGGTCCCAAGAGGAGTCAAGATGTATAAAAACTTATGATTTCCTTAGTTCGGGGCTTCGTCTCTCCAACTCTTAAAGTGGACGGAAGTGGATTTCAGGCCTAAGTGAAGGAAGTTTTTGCACTGAGGAAAAGTCTCTCACAGCTGGCGGCCACCTAAACAAAAAGGTAAGCAGAAAACCTTTTTAACAAAATTTCTGCACGTCCACCAGGATGTTTTGTTGGCTGTGTTAGATTGATCTAAAGTGTAATACTGTTTTTGGTAAAATAAAACACGGAAAATGAGTATGGAATAGTATTGAGAAAAAAAAAAACGGTTTAAATATCCGCGGCGGCCTGATCCAACTCCCTAAAAAATGCCTAACCATCGGAAGTTTGGGTTTTAAGGTCCTTCTGTTAAACAAAATAACAGTAAAAGCATCTAGCTCCGATTAGCCCATGAGGGTTTGGGTTTCAAGGTCCCTCAGTTATAGCTGTTAATTTCCAAATTTACAGCCATAGCTGCAAAAGAACTACCCATCGGAAGTTTGGGTTTTATGGTCCCTCTGTTAGTAGTAAGTTACTGCTAGCAGTAAAAGCAGCTAACTACGATACTTGATTAGGATTTGGGTTTCGAAGTCCCTCAATTGTTGCTGTTGATTTCTGAATTATTTTCTGACTTAACAGCCACAACTGTAAAATCTGCTAACCCATCGGAAGTTTGGGTTTTAAGGTCCCACTGTTATGAATATTAATGGTAAAAGCAGCTAACTCCGATTATTGATTAGGGTTGGGTTTAAAGTTCCCTCAGTTATAGCTGTTAATTTCCGAATTAACAGCTACAAGTGTAAAAGCCCCAGCCTGACGGAAGTTTGGGTTTTAAGGTCCCTCTGTTATAGCTATTAATATTCTGTATTTTTAGCTATAGTTGTAAAAGTGTCCAACCCGCGAGACGTCTCGAGATAAGTATAAAAAACAAAAAACAAAAAAAGTGTCTGAGTGAATGAAATAATGCACCCTGGTTAAAAGAGTGTGTGTGTTGTGAGTGCGGGGGCGGAAGGGAGGCCGGGTGTGCCTACAAGTTTGTGTGTGACTACTGAACAACTTTAAACATGTCTAAAGAGAAAAAAGATGGCGAAGGAGGAGAAGAGAGCTATTTTCCAGGGGTTTTGGGACATTATTTGTATGTGGGAAGAAAAAAAATTCGACATACTTTCCTGGAAGGAGAAATTGAAAACAAATTACAACAATTTGATGAATGGGTGAAAGAATTAAAAGATAACGGACTGACGGACTGTTTGGTGTGCTTATGGGGCCCTCACCTACAGTGAACCAGAGAAAGTGCTTCTTAGCCTCTCTGCAAAACAGAATTGAAGAACAAACAAAAAAAACAACTTAAAGTCGAATCCTCAAATAATTTAGAATGAGGAAAAAGAGAGAATAAGTTGACCAAATTAAATGAGATCAAGAAATTGACCCAGCTATAATGCAGCACTCGTTTCCCCAGCATCTCCAGTCTGTCCGTGCAGGCAGAGAAAACTGAAGTCCGGAAGCAAGGGTGAGTCACCACCTTCATACACTCTTACACAAGACAACACCACTGCCTGCAGGGCAACTACACCAACTGTGCCCAGTCCATATGCAGCCTTAAACCAAATGCTTGCTGCTATGGCACAATCTGAAAACCAAGATGCCACCACCAAAACAATTACAAAGCCACACCTTATGCACCCATTTATCCTACCTCCTGTGTCAGCTTTCTGTTACCATCCCCGGTGTTGATGGGTCAGTTTCGACCCGTGTCTTAAATCAGCTTTAAAATACACTAAAAACAATAGCCCATCATCCAATTATTTGTCATCTCTTGGTAACCTTGTTAGGCTAGGGTTTAATATTTTTGGTGTGGGTCCCTGGGTTTTGGTTTGGTTTTTTTTCTCTCTCCAGTCCAGTATACCTCTCGATTTCAATAAAAAAGAAAAATTAACTTCAAGAGAATCATATAAATAAATAAAAAGTTGTTACCTGAATATTACTGAGGGATATAGAACACATTTCTGAAATGATTTTGCTTAATGTTTTTTTTAAATTAATGATTATAGTAACATCCATGGTATTTTTGGGTCAGTTATTATGGGTCAGTTTCGACACACACATATATATATATATATATTATCTTCAAGAAAAAATAGTTAGCAATAGAACTTTAATATAAACACATTAAAACACAGAACAGGTCATAACATAAAATATTGATTTGCACGTTCAAACAAACAACAACCATTGAAACAAGTCAAACCAATAGAAATCAGTTACTACTTCCAAAACTAATAGAAAGCTAAATCAGAGTAAAAGTCTTGTGTCTAATGGTTTTTGCAGCTATACTGGACAAATGAGCATCCGCTGAAGCTCACATGATTGGGAGAGGAGGTGGCTGTCATTGTGTTGGCTGACAGTGCACTTATGATTTCAATTTTGGCTCTAATTATTGCTTTATAATCTCATTTTTTGTGTTTAATTGCCAATGTTTTTTTATGTTTAATTTTGTTGAAATCACGGTTCCTGACAAAGTCAATAAGCCTTGATGCAATAAACAAATTTTAAGTGATTCTTTTATGCATCTAAAAAACTAAAACAGGTCGGTGCCGACCCTAACACAAGAAAAAGGCTACGCAAATGCCTGTTCTTGGGATAACAGGGGGGACTCTACGATATGAGTTAAAACCAACACAAAAAGAAAGTGAAGAGGATGAACAAAAAATGAATGAAAAAGGACAAGTGAGAGAGCAACAAGGATTAAGGGAAATTGATAGTGATGAGAAACTAAATGTATTATTAAAAGGGAGTTAAAACCTTGTTAGAAAATGACAAAAGGAGAAGCAACATATCTGAACATAAACTCCAATCAAGATCCAGCTCATCCGAGAGAAGCAGAAGTGCATCGCCAACCCCAGTGACCCATCCCAGTTATGGAATGTACCCACCAGATATGACTGAATACCACACATACAGCTCTACAACAACAAAAGATGAGAAGTGGCCTACGACGATAAGACACAATAATGCTGAATATCAACTACCACTAATAGAAGCCAAAGGACCACACGGAGGACTACACAAGAGAACGTACTCACCCATCACTTATGCGGATAAGACGACATTGAAAAACATTTTACCAAACCCAAAGGATGGAGGGCATGTGTGGATACGCCAATTCCTGCTCCAGGTTAGTGGTCAGATATTATGCATGGGGGATGTAAGAAGCTGCCTATCATCACATCTGGAGCCCCATGAAATGTGCAGAGTAGAAACAACTGCCGGGACGGACCAACTGGCAGACGCAGAAGAACTACAACCTGTCTCAGCAGCTATGTGGGCTGCACTGAGGCAACAATATCCAGTGAAGACTAATTCAAATCTGATGAACGACACATCCAGGAAAAGCGAAGAAGGACCTCAACACTATGTCTAAAGAATGTTTAAGGTGTGGGAATGACAAACTGGAACATGCCCACTCACAGAGCCCCTGCAGCAACTCTTTAAACAGGCTATGATAAGAGGACAATCAGGAAAAACAAAGGAAGAAATGCTAAGACTTGTGGCAGGAAGTAAGATGGATCTAGACCTGTGGATGGCAACCCTAAAACACTACTTGGAAAGAGAAGATGAAGAAAAAAGAATCAGGAGAAGGAAACCCAAGAATTACAAAACCAACTAATTAAAACTGCAAGCAGTGATAACAGGCCCTCGCACCCCTGCGCCAACTCGGGGGACCCGGCCGATGCCGAATTACCTGCATTTCCCTGAATTTCCCTGAAAACTCTGACGGGGAGGCATTTTTGAAAAATTCTTCCTGTTGCCAATAGGTGGCGCTATTATAATATGACCATATAGTCCCATAGATCTCTTCAGGCCGCAGCTCTGATCGTACATGTGTAATATCAAGCAGATCGGACAAGGTATGTGCAAATTAGAGCACTTTGATGGTGATGGCGAGGGATCCAAATTCGCCGCGCCGCCACGGGGCCACCATGAGAAGGGAGCACACCATCTTCTGAATCCAGCATCTACCGTATCTCAAGGCTTACCACAGTAAAATTTAGCTTCATCGGATTTAGATACACTATATTACCAAGAGTATTCGCTCACCTGCCTTGACTCATACTATGAACTGAAGTGCCATCCCATTCCTAACCCATAGAGTTCAATATGATGTCGGTCCACCTTTTGCAGCTATTACAGCTTCAACTCTTCTGGGAAGACTGTCCACAAGGTTGAGGAGAGTGTTTATATGAATTTTTGACCATTCTTCCAAAAGCGCATTGGTGAGGTCACACACTGATGTTGGTCGAGAAGGCCTGGCTCTCAGTCTCCGCTCTAATTCATCCCAAAGGTGTTCTATCGGGTTCAGGTCAGGACTCTGTGCAGGCCAGTCAAGTTCATCCACACCAGACTCTGTCATCCATGTCTTTATGGACCTTGCTTTGTGCACTGGTGCACAGTCATCTTGGAAGAGGAAGGGGCCCGCTCCAAACTGTTCCCACAAGGTTGGGAGCATGGAATTGTCCAAAATGTTTTGGTATCCTGAACCTTTCAAAGTTCCTTTCACTGGAACTAAGGGGCCAAGCCCAGCTCCTGAAAAACAACCCCACACCATAATTCCTCCTCCACCAAATTTCACAGTCAGCACAATGCAGTCTGAAATGTACCGTTCTCCTGGCAACCTCCAAACCCAAACTTGTCCATCAGATTGCCAGATGGAAAAGCGTGATTCATCACTCCAGAGAACACGTCTCCACTGCTCTGGAGGCCAGTGGCGGGGTGCTTTACACCATTGCATCCGACGCTTTGCATTGCACTTGGTGATGTGTGGCTTGGCTGCAGCTGCTTGGCCATGGAAACCCATTCCATGAAGCTCTCTGCATACTTTACTTGGGCTAATCTGAAGGTCACATGAAGTTTGTAGCTCTGTAGCAATTGACTGTGAAGAAAGTCGGCGACCTCTTTGCACTATGCGCTTCAGCATCCGCTGACCCCTCTCCGTCACTTTACGTGGCCTACCACTTCGTGGCTGAGTTGCTGTTGTTCCCAAACGCTTCCATTTTGTTATAATAGAGCTGACAGTTGACTGTGGAATATTTAGGAGCGAGGAAATTTCACGACTGGATTTGTTGCACAGGTGGCATCCTATGACAGTTCCACGCTGGAATTCACTGAGCTCCTGAGAGTGGCCCATTCTTTCACAAATGTCTTGTTTCAAAGTCTGCATGCCTGAGTGCTTGATTTTATACACCTGTGGCCAGGCCAAGTGATTAGGACACCTGATTCTGATCATTTGAATGGGTGAGCGAATACTTTTGGTAATATAGTGTAGTTGATGTTGAACATCAAAGTACAAAACATGTGATTTCCTGTCACCAATAGGTGGCGCTGTGACTTTCAATGAATATGAATATGCGGATACTGCCAGGAGGGGAGTATTATCATACATGTGAAGTTTGATGGAGATCAGACCACATACGCTGAAGTTATGGCAGTTTTGTACTTTCTGGCGAAACATCAAAACTCGCCACGCCACCACGCCCACATTTTTTGCTAGCCATAAAAACCTTTAACAACTTCTGATCACCAAGGCCTCGAGAGTCAGCACACCAAGTTTGAAGCTGATACGATGAAATCTCTAGGAGGAGTTCGTTCAAATATAACACATGCAAACGGTGAAAAGTACGCCAAATTTTTACATTCAAATCAAAATGGCTGACTTCCTGTAAGGTTTGAGTCATTGCCACAAGAGACTTTTTCGAAGGTTGTGGGACGTTCCAGATACCTACCGAATTTCACCCGCCCAGGTCAAAATAACCTCAATAGGGAGGGGTTTTTGAAATATTCTTCCTGTCGCCAATAGGTGGCGCTATGACAATAGGACCATATAGTCCCATAGATCTCTTCAGGCCAATGTGCTGATTATACGTATGTAATTTGAGGCACATCGGACAAGGTATGTGCAAATTAGAGCACTTTGATGGTGATGGCGAAGGATCCAAATTCGCCGCGCCGCCACGGGGCCGCCATGAGAAGGGAGCACGCCATCTTCTGAATCCAGCATCTACCTTATCTCAAGGCTTACCACAGTAAAATGTAGCTTCATCGAATTTAGATACTTGATGTTGAACATCAAAGTACAAAACATGTGATTTCCTGTCGCCAATAGGTGGCGCTGTGACTTTCAATGAATATGAATATGCGGATACCTCCGGGAAGGGAGTATTATCATACATGTGAAGTTTGATGGAGATCAGACCACATACGCTGAAGTTATGGCAGTTTCGTGCTTTCTGGCAAAACATCAAAACTCGCCACGCCGCCACGCCCACATTTTTCGCGAGCCATAAAAACCTTTAACATCTTTTGATCACTAAGGCCTCGAGAGTCAGCACACCAAGTTTGAAGCTGATATGATGAAATCACTAGGAGGAGTTCGTTCAAATATAACACGTGGAAATGGCCAAAAATGGCCAAAATTTGCATATTCATATCAAAATGGCCGACTTCCTGTACGGTTTGGGTCATGGCTGCAAGAGACTTTTTCGAAGGACTTGGCACCATCCATGCACCCACCAAATTTCATCTGCCTAGGTCAAAATAACCCCAATGGGAAGGGGTATTTGAAAATTTCTAGGGGGCGCCACCGAGCCATTTAGCCCCGCCCATTCTGGAGATCCTTAAAATACGTAATTTTTCACCGGACCTGACGCGTGTGGAAAATTTGGTGAGTTTTTGAGCATGTTCAGGCCTCGAAAAATGCGATTTAATTGTCGTGAAAATAATAATAATAATAATAATTAAAACTGCAAGCAGTGATAACGGGCCCTCGCACCCCTGCGCCAACTCGGGGGACCCGGCTGAGGCTGAATTCCCTGAATTTCCCCGAAAACCCCGATGGGGAGGCGTTTTTGAACATTTCCTCCTGTCGCCAATAGGTGGCGCTACAACAATGCGACAACATACAGGTGCTGGCCAGTAAATTAGAATATCATCAAAAAGTTGAATTATTTCAGTAATTCCATTCAAAAAGTGAAACTTGTACATTATATTCATGCAATGCACACAGACCGATGTATTTCCAATGTTTATTTCTTTTAATTTTGATATTTATAAGTGACAACTAATGAAAACTCCAAATTTGGTATCTCAAAAAATTAGAATATTGAAAAGGCCAATGAAAAGAAATGGGTTTTTTTGAAATGTTGGCCAACTGAAAAGAATGAACATGAAAAGAATGCACATGTATAGCACTCAATACTTAGTCGGGGCTCCTTTTGCCTCAATCACTGCATTAATGCGGCGTGGCATGGACTCGATCAGTCTGTGGCACTGCTCAGGTGTTATGAGAGCCCAGGTTGCGGTGATAGTCGTCTTCAGCTCCTCTGCATTGTTGGGTCTAGCGTATTGCATCTTCCGCTTCACAATACCCCATAGATTTTCTATGGGGTTAAGGTCAGGCGAGTTTGCTGGCCAATCAAGGACAGGGATACCATGGTCCTTGAACCAGGTACTGGTGGTTTTGGCACTGTGTGCAGGTGCCAAGTCCTGTTGACAAGTGAAATCTGCATCTCCATAAGGTTGGTCAGCAGCAGGAAGCATGAAGTGCTCTAAAACTTCCTGGTAGACGGCTGCATTGACCTTGGACCTCAGGAAACAGAGTGGGCCAACACCGCAGATGACATGGCACCCCACACCATCACTGACGGTGGAAACTTTACACTGGACCTCATGCAACATGGATTCTGTGCTTCTCCGCTCTTCCTCCAGACTCTGGGTCCTTGATTTCCAAAGGAAATGCAAAATTTGCTTTCATCAGAAAACATAACTTTGGACCACTCAGCAGCAGTCCAGTCCTTTTTGTCCTTGGCCCAGGCGAGACGCTTCTTACGCTGTTTCTTGTTCAAGAGTGGCTTGACACACGGAATGCGACAGCTGAATCCCATGTCTTTCATGCGTCTCTTCGTGGTGGTTCTTGAAGCGCTGACTCCAGCTGCAGTCCACTCTTTGTGGATCTCCCCACATTTTTGAATGGGTTTGTCGTCACAATTCTCTGCAGGGTGCGGTTATCCCTAGAGCTTGTACACTTTTTTTTCTACCACATTTTTCCGTCCCTTCGCCTGTCTGTTAATGTGCTTGGACACAGAGCTCTGCAAACAGCCAGCTTCTTTAGCAATCACCTTTTGTGTCTTGCCCTCCTTGTACAAGGTGTCAATGGTCGTCTTTTGGACAACTGTTAAGTCAGAAGTCTTCCCCAGGATTGTGGAGCCTTCAGAACAAGACTGAGGGACCTTTTTAAAGGCCTTTGCAGGTGTTTTGAGTTAATCAGCTGATTAGTGTGGCACCAGGTGTCTTCTATATTGAGCCTTTTCAGAATATTCTAATTTTCTGAGATACTGAATTTGGTGTTTTCATTAGCTGTCAGTTGTAATAATAAAAATGAAAATTAATAAACACTTGAAATATATCACTATGTGTGGAAGGAAAGTATACTGTATACAAGTTTCACGTTTTGAATGGAATTACTGAAATAATTCAACTTTTTGATGATATTCTAATTTACTGGCCAGCACCTGTAGTCCCTCAGGTCTCTTCAGGACGCCGCCCCAATTGTACGTGTGTAATTTGAAGCAGATCAGATGAGGCATTTGAGACTTACAACGCTTTAGATGGCGATGGCGAGGGATCCAACTTCGCTGACCAGCCACCGGAACCCCAGGAGACGGGAGAATGTCATCTTCAGAACTGAGCATCTACCATGTCTCCAGGCTTACCACAGTAAAATTCAGCTTCATCGGATTAAGATACTTGATGTTGAACATCAAAGTACAAAACATGTGATTTCCTGTTGCCAATAGGTGGCGCTGTCACTTTTATGGAATATGAACATGCAGATGTCTCAGGGAGGGGATTATTATCATCCATGTGAAGATTGGCTGAGATCGAACCGCGTACACTGAAGTTATGGCAGTTTCATGCTTTCTGGCGAAACATCAAAACTCACCGCGCCGCCACACCCAGGGTTTTTGCGAGCCATAAAAACCTTTAACAACTTTTGATCACCAAGGCCTGGAGAGTCAGCACACCAAGTTTGAAGCTAATACAATGAAATCTCTAGGAGGAGTTCATTCAAATATAACACGTGCAAACGGTGAAAAATACGCCAACTTTTTACATTCAAATCAAAATGGCTGACTTCCTGTAAGGTTTGAGTCATGTCCACAAGAGACTTTTTCGAAGGTCAGGGGACGTTCCACACACCTACTGAATTTCATCCGCCCAGGTCAAAATAACCTCAATGGGGAGGGGTTTTTAAAATTTTCTTCCTGGCGCCAATAGGTGGCGCTATGACAATAGGACCATATAGTCCCATAGATCTCTTCAGGCCAGTGCTCTGATTATACGTGTGTAATTTGAGGCAGATCGGACAAGGTATGTGCAAATTAGAGCACTTTGATGGTGATGGCGAAGGATCCAAATTCGCCGCGCCGCCACGGGGCTGCCATGACGCAGGAGCACGCCATCTTGTAAATCCAGCATCTACCATGTCTCAAAGCTTACCACAGTAAAATGTAGCTTCATCGGATTTAGATACTTGATGTTGAACATCAAAGTACAAAACATGTGATTTCCTGTCGCCAATAGGTGGCGCTGTGACTTTCAATGAATATGAATATGCGGATACCTCCGGGAAGGGAGTATTATCATACATGTGAAGTTTGATGGAGATCAGACCACATACGCTGAAGTTATGGCAGTTTCGTTCTTTCTGGCAAAACATCAAAACTCGCCGCGCCGCCACGCCCACAATTTTCACGAGCCATAAAAACCTTTAACAACTTTTGATCACCAAGGCCTCGAGAGTCAGCACACCAAGTTTGAAGCTGATACGATGAAATCTCTAGGAGGAGTTCGTTCAAATATAACACGTGGAAATGGCCAAAAATGGCCAAAATTTGCATATTCATATCAAAATGGCCGACTTCCTGTACGGTTTGGGTCATGGCTGCAAGAGACTTTTTCGAAGGACTTGGCACCGTCCATGTCCTGCCTAGGTCAAAATAACCCCAATGGGGAGGGGTATTTGAAAATTTCTCGGGGGCGCCACCGAACCATTTTGCCCCGCCCATTCTGGAGACCCTTAAAATACGTATTTTTTTACCAGACCTGACGCGTGTGCAAAATTTGGTGAGTTTTTGAGCATGTTCAGGCCTCGAAAAATGCGATTTAATTGTCGTGAAAATAATAATAATAATAATAATAATAATAATAATAATCTTTTGAATTACAATAGGGCCTTCGCACTGAAGGTGCTCGGGCCCTAATAATAATAATAATAATCTTTCGAATTACAATAGGGCCTTCGCACTGAAGGTGCTCGGCCCCCTAATAATAATTCAATGTTGGGACCTGAACCTGGTGGTGAGCAATGGAGGCTCACCACGCATAACCAAGTTTCGACCACATGGCTTTCTTTGTCTTGGAGACAAAGGAAAACAACGGAACCTTAAAGTCCCACAACCTTCCAGGTGTGAAATCTGATCCAGCAGCCACCACTGGATGACTGTGGCATGTGACCTCTGAGGTCATCAAGTCATATAAAGGCTGTGCTCAGCCTTTATTCGCTCTCTTCTCTTGAAGCTCTCTTCTCTTCCTTCCTCTTGCAACTCTCCTCTTCAACAACTCTTCCAACTCCACCCTGGAACCACTCTCCAGGGACCCCCAAGCTGTGCAGCTGCAGCTGGCCGTCTGAGGTAGCCTGCTGACCAAAGCAGATCCTCAGACCTTTCCTCACAGCAGCAACGCGAGAGCCTGCTGAGGAACGATCAAGATCCGGCAAACAAACTCCATTAGCCAACAAACACAAGGTTTGTAGGCGCGTTTGGAGCCACACAGCGAGTTAGCACCGAGCTGCTAACCAACTACGTCAAAGGAGCGGCCAGTTTCCCTCCAGCGTCTGCCATCAGGACCGCACAGCAAAGACTGCCTTCCAACATTGGAATTCCCACTCTGTCAGCCTGGCCCTTCCATCAGGAACCACCAGCCAAAGGAGCAACACACTAGAGAGAGTGTCTCTCACACCAGAACTGGTAAAACCATCTGGGCCTAGTCAAGCTAAAATAAGCTAAGCTAAGATAAATCAAGAACTGTGACTTGATGTATTTGTGTTTACTGAGTGTTGTGATCAGTTTGGTAGACAGGTTATTGTATAGTTGGCTCTGCCACATTGTTAAGTAGATGTTAGTTAGGTTATGCTTGCATGCTAACTAACCATCCTTCCTCTAACCTGGCACCTCATAAAACACACACACACACACACACACACACACACACACACACACACACATACACACTCACCCAGCACATGGTGTGAGTGCCTCCACAGATCTTCTTTGTTCAGGGCCTCCAGGCCTCAGCTGTCTATTTATTGTTGCACAAGAGTGAATTCCGCCAACCTCTACATGGTCAAGAACTCCAAATTCCTTCCACCTAAACTAGTTGTTAATCTGGTAATTTTGGTTCTAGTTATTAAATGAATTATTAATCAGAGTTCCAAATTGACAATTTAGGACTATTTATGAGATTGATTTAATAAATTGGCTATCTTTCCCTTGTCAAAAGGGTGGTGCCCTGAGGTGATCTAATGTATTAGATCCAATTATTTAATAATTAATAATCATTATTCTAATAATTATTAACTATTTTGGATAGCCAAACCCCCCAATAATTAGTGCCCTTAGTAGGCAACCTCAACAAAGGGTGCTCCAGCAAATGGTGCCGCCGTGAGGTAAAGAACAATTGGTGACCACGTGTTACGCTGGCCCAACACTGCTAAACCATTGCTTTGTTGTAGTGTTGTTTTTGACACCTTCCGTCCATTCCACGCAACAATGGAGAACCCCTGTGTAGAGCAATTCATGTCCTCCCTCGCACAGAGCCTAAACCCTGGCTACTCAGAATTCATCAGCAAGTTGAATTTCAGTGAGGGCAGGGAAGAGATAGATTCCCTACTTAATGGCAGATGTGATGCGCAAACCACATCCAAAGGTCCATTGTTAAGTTGTCTGCTTCTGAACTTTCACAGGCAAACCAGCCTTGCCTTTCAGAGCAAAACAGCCCTAGAGAAGGAAGTACAGTCCCTTAGAGCACAAACTGCTTGCCTCCTCCATGAGGTACAAAGGGCCAATAAGAAAGCTATGCGCTACTTAGCAGACCTGCACTCAGCAGAGTCTGATCTTTGTGCACACAAAGAGGAGTTGTTAAGGCTTAAGTCAGGTTGTCTGTCTCCACAACAACCGTCGAGCCATTGTGATTCTGGTTATTCTGATTCACACTCCTCCTGTAGTGAGAGGTTAACACCCTCTCCAGTCAGAAGACAGGAACAATTCCCAGCCGACCCTAAGTTCCTGGGAATGGAGTCAGTTTCTCAACCTCCTCTGAGAGACCGAGGTTGGCTGACTTCACATCTCTCTGAATTTGACGATGAAGAGACACATAGTTTATCGTCCAGAAGATATTCTCCCCAGTGTTCTTTCCAGCCCATGATGCAAGACTCTCTCATCCGTGCATCTCTCCAAAGGGGGGGGACTAGAACACCTCAGGAGTGCCCCCCCCCTGCCTTCAGAGCACCAGAGATAACTGTTGCACATGACGCAAATGCCCGGACCTCACAGTGTCCCCGCTTCAAAGTGCTTGAGTTCCTGCTAAAGACATTGAACGTTTTGATCCAGACAGCTGTGATCATAACATTGAAAAAAATTACGTTAGGGATTTAGACCATGCCCTAATTGATTTGCCCCATGCAACCCAAAGGGAGAAAGTTAAACTTGTATGGAAGACAAGCTCTAAAGCTGTCCACAAGTTTATCCAGTCACAACCTCCCAGAGTCAGCGATGACTACACAGAGCTCCGTCAGGCACTGATAGAAGAATTCTCTTCTACTGCTGATGAGATCGGCTCAATGGTTGCAGCCCTCCAAATCAAACATATACGTCATGAGCATCCCAGAGACTATTACAAACGTTTGAGACATGTGTACTTCCAGGGTAGGAATGCACCGGGCTTAGAAGAAAACTCCACCTTCAAGTCTTTATTCTTACAGAACCTCCATGTGTGTGTGTGTGTACTCACGTTGTACTCATGACACGCCAGGGTGACCCCTCGATGCAGGACATCAGGAAGATGACACAGGTGGCTTGGGAAACTGTTGTCACTTCCAAAGACAGTTGAGCCTTCCAGCTCAACCACCAAGGCATCACCCAGATCCATCACCTCAAAACTTCACCCTCACAACAGAGGGGGGGGGGGGGTGATAAAGGGTCACACAGGGACACTGAGCGTGACCGCCATGCCCGCCAGCTTCCCCGAGATAGGCATTCACACAGTCAAAGCTGTAGAAAGCCTTACTCTGAAATTTTGGCCCAGCAGTATGATCAGCCAATAGACGGCTCAGACGATGATCGCAGCATCTCTGAGTACAGCTTTGAATCTGATCATTATCTAGACAGTGACAACGCCTCTGAAGATGTCTATGCCTCTGGCTACACTGAGCATTACAGCCCTGAGCCACAAGTTCAGAAGAACTTAAGGCACTGCAAATTCAGAGTTCCTTCTTCACAGTAAATAGGCAAACTTGTAGAGTTGTTAGCAACAGCAGCAAACCCTATAGTTAACTCACTAATAGCTACACCTGTCACTATTAGCTGAGGAAGCCTAAATTCAATTGGACTCAGACCCACTGTCTAACTTTGCAAATACAGCTGAACCAACTCCTTGGTAGTATTTTGCTATTCATACATCCTATCCAACACCAACTTTAGGACACATTCAGACAATGATACAGCCATTGACAATAAGATTTTGAAATGTCACGACGTCCTTCCATAGCAACATCTGCATGAAGGCCAAAATTGTTAGTCCTGTTAAGATCAGACCGAGTTGTGCATTAAATAATAAGCGTTCTAACAGGATCCAATGAGTGGACCACAAAACTCTTGGACATTTGGAAATGGCTTTGTCAATGTAGGTGCCACTCTTTCTCTGCATCTTACCCTAACAAATTAAATCACTGACATTCTTCTCCTCACTAACACTGTTAGTAACTGTCAATGTGCTTAGGTGTATTTCAGTTTTGTGTCCTGATGATTTTATCCTGGCTTAGCTAAGATAGATAGTTGGTTAACAGACTGCCCAGATGTCATTGCCATGAATGAACTTTTCCAACTTGGATGGACACTTGTGCTCTCACAATCACACCTCAAGTGAGATCGTGAGACCAAAGGGGGGAATGTTGGGACCTGAACCTGGTGGTGAGCAGTGGAGGCTCACCACGCATAACCAAGTTTCGACCACATGGCTTTCTTTGTCTTGGAGACAAAGGAAAGCACCGGAACCTTAAAGTCCCACAACCTTCCAGGTGTGAAATCCGATCCAGCAGCCACCACTGGATGACTGTGGCATGTGACCTCTGAGGTAATCAAGTCATATAAAGGCTGTGCTCAGCCTTTATTCGCTCTCTCTTCTCTTGAAGCTCCTTTCTCTTGCAACTCTTCTCTTCTCCAAGCTCTTCAACAACACACACACTCACCCAGCACATGGTCTGAGTGCCTCCACAGATCTTCTTTGTTCAGGGCCTCCAGGCCCAGCAGCCAGCCATTTTGACACACCCAGACACACACACACACACACACACACACACACACACACACACACACACACACACACATACGCACACACCTGTAGAAAGTACACTGTAGCTAGATTGTATGTTTCCTTTTCTTTTATTCTTGTTAATAAATGATTGTTAAACATACCTGTTGTCTGTTTAATGTTGCACAAGAGTGAATTCCGCCAACCTCTACACGGTCAAGAACTCCAAATTCCTTCTACCTAAACTAGTTGTTAATCTGGTAATTTTGGTTCTAGTTATTAAATGAATTATTAATCAGAGTTCCAAATTGACAATTTAGTACTAGTTATGAGATTGATTTAATAAATTGGCTATCTTTCCCTTGTAGCAAGGGTAGTACCCCGAGGTGATCTAATGTATTAGATCCAATTATTTAATAATTAATAATTATTATTCTAATAATTATTAACTATTTTGGATAGCCAAACCCCAATAATTAGTGCCCTTAGTAGGCAACCTCAACAAAGGGTGCTCCAGCAAATGGTGCCTCCGTGAGGTAAAGAACAATTGGTGACCACGTGTTACGCAGCAAAACCATTGAGACATGAGACAGCCCAAGAGGTCATAAATTGGCTAATATATGACATAATATCCCGCTATGGAGTTCAACAATGAACCCGGTCAGACAATGGAACTCATCTTACAGCAGCAGCCTTAAAAGACGTTGAAAAATACTTCGGCATCACACACCGATTTGGGTCATCATACCACCCTGCCTCTCAGGGTCTGGTAGAGAGAACTAATCTGACAATAAAACAACAACTGGCCAAAATTTGTGATGAAAACATGGATGAAATGGGTTGATGCCTTACCTCTGGTGATGTTCTCCATTAGATCATCACCTAATGATGCTATAGGGCTGTCCCTGCATGAGTTATTGACAGGAAGAAAAAAGAAATCCCTGTCCATTCACTGCTCGGCTGACCAGTGGAACAGAACCTGACTTAGCTAGTCAGGAGAAAGAGATAGCAGATTATGTGCGCCAACTACAGTCTGAAGTTTTTGTCTCCTTGTGTACAGGAAATACTGATAAAAGAACCAACAGGTAAACCACCAGAGGAGATCAAAGAAGGAGAGTGGGTCTACAGAAAGGCATTTCACCAAACCTGGAACGGAACCAGATGGATTGTTCTGTTCAAAGTGGTAACCTCTACTTCCTATGGTTTGAAAGTTTGGCTGGATGATGAACAAGCCAAGGTGAGTAGATACTGGCACAAAACTCACTGCAGGAAAAGTGAACCAGCAATGGTAAGAAACCTTAGAGAAATCAGAAAGCACCTAAGGGATATTGGAGAAGAAATATAAAAAGAAGACAAAGATAAAAAATGAACATGAGACCAGAGATGGTTTTGAGGCTGTGCATGGTCAACTGTCAGCAACATCCCTGGTATCTTATCAAAACAGAATGGCCTTAGACATGATCTTAGCTGAAAAAGGTGGAGTGTGTAGCATGTTTGGTGAGTTATGCTGCACTTTCACCTCTAACAATACAGCTCCAGCTGGCTCACTGAAAAAAACTCTACAGAACATAATCAAATGAACTAAAAGACCACTCCGGCATAATTGACCCACTGTCCGGACTATTTGATCGATTGTTTGGCAAATGGGGTAATCTCCTTGCCAGTGTTGTGACATCATTACTTGCTATTTTTGCTGTTTTCGTGCTGTTTTCGTTCTCTGTGGTTGTTGTATCCCCTGTATCCGAGCCCTTATCATCCAGTGCATCGACAAGGCGGTGGGGTCCATCGATGCAAAAGCACCTCCCCCAGAGTATCAAATGACAGCAGTAGCTGAAAGAAGACCTCCGCTGGATGAGGGAGACGGACAATTGGCTGAACAAGGAGAAGATCCTCCTGAGGACATGCTGATACAGCTGACGATGTCGGAGGAGGACGGATTGGAAGAAGATGACATTGATTAGTGGACAGGGTCTACAATAACTGATCACATGCTGTTAGAATAGAATTGCTTTGTTGCTTTCTGGTAAGCGTAATATATTAACTGATTATAGAAACTGTTAGTGATACTTCCACTTATACACAACTGTGAGACCTGAAGGTCGTCCACCAGAGAAATGGCAGTGGGCTGGGGGACCCACTCACGTGATAGCCGGAAGGGGCAGTTTCTACATAGGTTAGATACACTACACCACACTATAGTCAGGGGGATTTGTTGGATTATTATGAATCTAAGTGTTCTTAGTTCTCATCACACCATGTCATGCCATAGCCTTATGATATGTTAATCACTGCTTCGCTGCTGCTTTCTCATCAGAACAGAATGCACCACACCTGATTTTAACACTCACTCGGGTCCAGCTAGAGCCGGTTGGCTACACTTAGCAAGACACTGATAACACTCAGGGTCGCACTCCCTGGTGCCAGGAGGATAACACTCAAGGATATGCGCCCTGGTCCCAGGAGGAGTCAAGATGTATAAGAACTTATGATTTCCTTAGTTCGGGGCTTCGTCTCTCCAACTGTCAAATTGGACAGGTCGAAGCCTTAGCGCTGAGTCTATACTCATCTTCCATGCCTCTAAAATAAATTGTTAACCATACACTGTAGTTGCGTCATCTTAGTACTGTTTGACTAACTTCCTTCCCCTGGAATAAAGTTCCCGGACGAGAGGACGAGGCAGTGCCCGGTCCCACAGGATTTAATCTGGGTGAGCACAGATGCTCTGTGACCACTAGTCAGCACCAGTTTTATTGTTGTCAGTTAATGTTCCTGTTCCTATTAGTTAGTTAGTTAGTTGCTGTAAATAATTGAGACGGTAATTAACATTGTAACATTGTGGTTCCCGGTTTTCAGGTGGTGCCCCGTGTTATTACCGTTCTGCAGTTTGCATTGGGCCGTGATGGGGGTTAGTAGACCAGAGGTGAAGGTCCACGAGGGGATCACATATGGGTACTTTCAGTTTCGCAAACAATGCCTTCAGTTTCAAATATCTAACTTGAAAGCCTTACAGTTATTACTGTTACCTTTTTGAATGTGAAGCCAACACAAAGTTCAAATACAGTTTCTGGAGTAACTTTCATTTTAATGCATTGTGTAAACCTTACACCTAATAATAATAATAAATATCAGTATCGGAGTAGCATATATGGTTCGGCATCTGAATTAATGAATAAACATTTTTTTACCTGTGTGGGGTAACAATGCCTTAATACTTCATATTAATATAGACCTTACCTAATACAGAGTAAAGGTAAATCACATGACAACAGATTCACACTGAGCTTGTCACATCAAACTTCCTCAGTATGGTTGGTTTGTCTCCCTCTTATATGATGTGCTGTATTTATGGATGATTGAGACTTACCCCACATATTGTGTGGTGAAGGTGACAACATGACCTTCTGCTTGACTCTGGTCCCAGGTCCAGCTCAGTGTGTAGTTGGTGTTCAAGGTTATCATGGTCAAGTCCTGTGGTGGGGCCAGCTCAGATATGACTCCATCTGAAGTTTTTCCAGTGCCATTGATTCCTGTTAGAGAAAAAATGTTTCAGTGAACTGATCATTCAATGAAGTGACATTATTATTATTATATAATTATAAAATACATAATTATTATATTAACATATACTTTAAATTGAGGTAGGCTCAAAAAGCAGCAATTCTCTCTGTATGATGCAATAAAGTTCAACAGCACTGCAAGCTACATCCTCAAGACATGATAGCTCAATAAAGCCAAAGTAGAGATATGAGATGACAGTTACATCACCAAAAACTGAACATTATAACCTTCATGAAGTCAGACTGTTCTATTAAACTGCATTAGTTTCAAACAAGTGTAAGTCAAATTGCTAATACAAAGGCTCAGTAATTTCCTAAACCTCAATTAGACTGAAAGTAATAGTGTATTTGCTTGATAGACACACAATCCTCATGCACCCTGCTGACAACAAGAAAAGCAACATTTATAAAAGTGTATATAATTCTATATAATTAATAACAGCTGCTTTCACTGACAGTCAGAATTTAGTTTACCCACTTAATATGCCAGAGAAAAAGAATAAAGCAAAAATACATAAATATGCACATGCATATTAATAATGCCAATGAGAAAAAACAGATAATGCTGCTGCTGTCTTCTGGTAATATCTGGTGAGACTCAACCAAAAAAAACCCTGATGCAATTATGACTAGTGTTGGCTGTTTAGGGACCAGACACATGTGTGCATAGCAATAGAGTTCATTATCAACAGTGCCTGTGGTTTGAAAAAAGAGACAAACTGTAAAAAAAAAAAAAAAAAAAAATCAAAACAGGTAAAAAATGTTTCCATTTCCTGCATGACTGACCCAATGCAGAATGCATGACAAATAACAGGAAATGTTTGATCACGAGATAAAGGGGACTGTGGGTAGGAGAGCACCTGTGTGTGTGGGTGTCAGCTTGTGTCTCATCGTTTCCCTTACTGCCTCAGTTTGTCTCATGTTTTTTTCTACATCTCATTCCATTTTCTCCACCACAACACATTTTGTACTGCACAGACTTCCTTATTTATTTAACTTATCCTGAGTTGTAGGAATCATTAATATCAAAGCCCACCCAATTCTGATTTTTGAAAACTCCTGGGGGGTATTCCAGAAAGCAGGTTTAACAAAGTGAACCCTGTGATAGGAAAATTTTCTGTTCCAGAAGAGCTGATCCAGATTACTTCAATCAAGTATGTTTAGCATGCCCATGTTGAATGAAAGCTCGAATACTGTCAATCACCATGGCAATGGATAAATAAAGAGCAGTGGAGATAGAAAAATCAGTGTGGCAATGCACATTTATCTTTTAAAAAAATAGCAGTAGTGAAACAGCCTGAGTGGAGAATCATTAAGTCAATATTTATTCAGCATAGTCCACCAGACCAAGGGATTTATCAGACTTCAATTTCCTTATTGGATGATAAAGTTTGTTACATTCAATCTTTAATCATATAGATTCAGATGTAATCTGATGCGGACAGAGTGATGCTGAAAATACAGATCTGATTATAACCTTATAGTCTGACCCAGTAACAGCCTTGTGATTGTGGTATTTTGCTGCCAGGTTTAAAACAGAGTATACATTTTACTTTGTCTATTTGACATTTGAAAATCTTGCTCAACATTTGATGACTATATTTCAACATGCAATAAAGTAACTGTAATGTTGTTAAAGACTATATGCATCTTATATGCAAATGCTCACTTTAAAACTAAGATACATTTGGTCCAGTGTTTAAATGTTAGTCTTCACAGCCTCACTATGCTGACTCAGAAATATCACATAATCAACAATATGATATGGTGAAATGGTAATGGTAAAGGTGACCAGTGATACCATGAGAAATTAGACCCTGTTTAAAGCTTCATACGTTTGTTTGTTCTTTACAGTGATAATTGTAGATGTTTAATTGCAGGGTGATTGATAACCTGACACAGACAGAAAGTGTACCTACAGATTTTATTCTGAAACAAGGGTGAATCCACCATATGTTATGTCAGCTCACTCTCTATCCTTATATTGATGACCAACTACAGTTATAAAACAGGTCTTGTATAAATTATATAAATAAACATAATAGAGTAAACATCTGTACGTGTGTGCTCTGATATGCTGTTGGAATATTGACTGTATGAACAAAGAAATGAAGCTCCTACAGGCTCAGCAGAAGGAGTCAAAGAGAAACTCAGGGTTTGTTGACAAAAACTGTGAGCAAGCAGGTTAGCATTTGTATTTTTACATACACTGTAAAAAAAAAATGTAATAACAGAATTTTACTGTTTATTTTACAGATTTTTTCTGTTTTTTTAATACCATTTAATTTACAAAAATAGACTGATTTTACATGTCAAATGTAAAATAACATGAAATCACTGTAACTGTGAAAATAGTTAATATTAATAGTTAAATAGTAATAGCAGCATTAGTACAATCAGCAGCAGAATTGACAGTGTGCTTATAAATCAGTATCATCAATTGGGTCTATCTTCTCTAGATTCTGATTCAGTAGCAAATCACACACAACTAATCAGGGATGAACACAGGATATTTTATTATAATGTACAGAAAAAAATGACTTTTGTATCCAGCAGTAGTAGTAGTTCCCCCAACAAGATTATGTTGTTCATTTAGTTCCCATGTATAGTCAGTCTGGTGTGTATTTTCTTTGCTACCCTTTGTGGTGTGTTATGTTGATCTCGCAAGCATGTCTGCCCCAAAGCAATGGTGTGTGACTCGTGTGACTGCTGTTGTGTTGAAAAAGGCTGGATCTTCTTGCACCTTTATCCTGGTCTTCATAAACTGGATCAATCATAAATGTTCTCAGACTCAATAAAAGAGAGCTACCCGAGAGTTCATTTTTATTTTTTAGATTTTCAGACAGGCTGTGTCTCTTATTTATCCTTGATTCATGCTCATGTCAAGTTACAGAAACAGGTGCTTGTTAATGCTTATTTATGCAACAATGACAACTACAGCTACTGTGCTTTTCAAGGCACCAAGGCATGGTGGCTGAGGTAACGTCACCTCGAGATGAAGCTCCTCCCATTGCACCCCCTCCCCTGTTCCAAGGACAAGAAGAGCTTGTCCAGAGAACTACTTAAAAGAAGCAGAAGAAAGCCTCATTACAGGATCCTGAATTAAGGAAATGGAACAAGCTCCAAAACATGCCTTTCATTTCAAACCCCATTTTCCAAACTCAAAGAAAAGTCTTTAACACATAGTAACCTTTACCAATTTACCCCACGTTTTAGGTTGCACCAGCATTTCTTTCAGATATGGCAGCATGTGCTATCTACGACTCTTACACCACTGAAGAAAATCAAGAACCATCACATTCAACGTGTTTCAACTTCCCATATCCATCATTTCAAATTACAACACCGCTGCAGTGTCATGTGAATGCAATTTCATGACATTTCATAAAATTCCAAAGCTGTGGAAACACTGCAGTGAATTACCTTGCATACAGTTGCATATATTTTGGGAAGACTGGATTAAAAAAAAAACTCCTTAAACTGATTTTTAGAGAAAAAATATTTTACTGTCATAATCCCAAAGCCTTGCAGCCAGAAGGCAAGCTCTGACAAATGCACATCTGATGGGAAATGTACTTATTGACAGAAATAAGGAATAAAGTCATAGTCTAGGCAGAAACAATTTTTAACTGGTCACAGAGACAAACTTTCATCAACCCAGGCAGATTTTTTCTTCAGGCCTACACACAGCTGACTGCTTCAGAGAACTATCTTCTCAAGGAAAGCCTGCCTAAGAGAGTAACCAAAGGTTAAAGAAAAAGCAACAGGAACCATATACCTGATGTGTTTATTGTAGACACAGAATTGTTACGTTTTAAATTTTATATGTAATTTTGTGCTGGATGTAAATGTACTGCTGCAGTCTTGGGCATGGGCTGCTCAACTATTTATTAGGAAAAAAATAACATATTCCATTGTACATTCCATGTACAATAGTAAGGCTGCAAAACTATACATCTCCCACAGTATGCCATATCAAGTGTAAGGTAATTACTATCAACTTTATCAATAAAGGATTATCTTCTTATCTTAATAACTTGATGACAGTCCTAAGTTCATTTTGTGCTCTCCTGCACACCACAGTCAGTACTTGTTGACAACAGTTTGTAATGAAAAAAACCTCCATTTTCAAACAACAACGTACCACCACAAATGAGTTCCAGCAAACCCAACGGATTGAGATGACCTTCTCCCAGCTGAACTCATAATTGCATGTTGTTGGCTTTATAGTTTTGAACCATGATCTAGATTAATAGTCGATCGTATCGTCCACTGTAGTGATGTGTCGTTCGCGAACGTAACGGCTCTATGAGCCGGCTCTTTGAAGTGAACGACGGGAGCCGGCTCCCCACCAATCAGGAGCTGGCTTCCTTCGAGACGCTTTTTTTTCCTCTCTCTCGCTTTTTTTCTCTTGAAGGCGCACGTGATTGGTCAATATGCGTGGTGTCGTCTCTGTGTCTGCGCTGCTTAGTGCGCTGAGCAGAGGGGGGAGGGGCGACAGCCTGGTACACACACACACACAGCAGCAGCACAGTGAGCACAGGAACGGGTCAAGAGAGGAGAGAGAGTGCAATACGGAGGACAAAAAGAAAGAAAGTAAGTAAAAAAGAAATGAGTCAAATCAGGAAAAGGAGCCAAATTTGGACTCATTTTAATTATATTGATGGCTCCAAAGCAGAGTGCATTGTCTGCAAGACCAAAATTTCATATAGAGCCGGCTCAACCAACAACCTCCACAGGCACCTGAGAACTGTCCACCCAACAGTTCCACTGGAGAAGCGACCAGTTGAACCTGGTATTAATGAAGGTGCCAGTGTGTCATCTGTAACTGTTGCTGCTGCTCCTGCTGCTGCTGCAGTGTCAACAGCATCTTTCATTTGTTGTTGCACTGAAAAGTAAATATTTTTAATTTACATTTTGTTGTGTCGTGTGTTTTTCAGGGATTCTGTGTTGCTTGACTTTAAAGTTGCTTTGTATAAAAAAGTTAAAATTTAAATTAGTTAAAAATTCACTGTAGAATGAAAAAAGGCTATTATAATATAGTAGTATAATACTTTTTTAAATTAATTATTAATTCATTTTGTGCATAATGTTACATTATTATTGGTAATAGATCGATTAAAGCAACAAAAAAATCTGAAGAGCCGTTTGGGAGCTGAAAGAGCCGGCTCTTTTTAGTGAGCCGAGCCGAAAGAGCCGGTTCTCTAAAAAGAGCCGGAATTCCCATCACTAGTCCACTGGCCTAACTCATCTTCACACGTATGATTTAGCATTTACATTGTACTAAATGTTGATCTCTTTCGCTCCACAAACAATCATGCAAAGTTTGCACATTTAAATCTGTGACATTAAGGCTATTGTGATCGCATGAAGAAGGGGGTTGTTTAGATGGTCAACACTTTCATGCATGCCCTAACCAGAGGAACAGCCCCGTAAAGGCATTTTACAGGTTCTTTTTCAGGGCAAAAGTAATTCCCTGCTCCAGGGTACTCCTGTGTGGCCCTGAAAAATTGTTTGGAAGTGATTGACTGTTGGTTGCCTCACATGGGAGTTAACAACAATAAGCAATAACAACAAGTTGAAGTCTTCTGCTATCACACATAACAGCGTAGACTCACTGGACACTTCATTAGTCACACTTGTACAGTCTAATGTGAACCAATACAAAAACTCCGCCATAAATTCTGCCTTTACAAAAGACAATCATTTTCAGTCAATTATCAGAGAGGTTTTCACTTTCACTTTTTTCACACACATAGTAGTTTGCAGTAGTGTGGTGCCAGGCTGTATTATATTGAGAGGTGTTTCTAATATGTTGTCCACCCCGTTCATCCGCTCTTCGAATAATGCACTCCAAAATAACATTACAACCCACTATGAGCTCAATAATGAACATCAAGTAGAATGGTGAGCTTTCTGAAAACGTAAAAAAAAGGCATATTAGTCGAATTCATGGTAGAGCAGGCTTCCTCGCAAATGAGAATAATATGCATCCGCCCGCCAGCCTATCAACACTGACGGCTGCAAATCGACGCGTATGGTCTTGATTTTTTTAAATGACATTTTTCACGATACACAGCGTAGCGTTCAGTTCAATTTAATTTCAATTTAGAATTCAGATTTCAATTTAATGGGAGATCGACTGCCTCTAACTCTTACAACAGAACAGAATGGAAATTGGACGAGGTTCTCTTTACGCCATAAACGTTACATTTGGGGCTACAGTTCAATAGGAACCTATTTATTCCGGACAATCTAGCGAGCGCCCCCACACAACCCGGAAGTTCGCAGAATCGGAGTTCTCCATGAAGTTTCTATGTCTACTGTATTTGGGCCTGGATGTTAGCAAACCTTACCACTACTTGCAAGGTTGTGATGACTCCTAAATGTGTTTTTGATGGAATAACTGTGATACTCACAGTACGTTATTAGACAGAGCTACACAGCCAGCCAGCTGGATTTTGCAATCGACAGATCAAACTAACCAGGTGAAAGACGATAATAACATGTTGCAGGTGCACGCCCATTATTGTGTGGCTAGCTAATATAACAAAATAAATCACAACGCTTGAATTCGACAAATACAACGTAATGAGTATGTATGAATGCTAACGTTTTGCGCATTTGCGTGCCGTCATAGCCTGTACCTTCTTAAGAAAAATGGACCAAATGCACACCAGTCTGAAACACAAACCAGCAAACGTTAGCATGCTAACCAAAAAGAACTTACCAACGCTGTATTGGGGGCACCAAAGGAGAAGGCAGATATACCAAGCTACCGACATGGTTGGTATTTCGTGAGGTATCGTTAGTAAATATATCAACCGACAATATTTCATGTGCTCGGCGTCTATATCCAGGCTGGGCTCAGGTCGGCTACTGAATATGTAGCGCGTAGCTACTGCAATTTATGATGCATGTAGAATAGTGATGTGTCGTTCGCGAACGTAACGGCTCTATGAGCCGGATCTTTGAAGTGAACGACGGGAGCCGGCTCCCCACCAATCAGGAGCCGGCTTCCTTCGAGACGCTTTTTTTTCTCTCTCTCGCTTTTTTCTCTTGAAGGCGCACGTGATTGGTCAATATGCGTGGTGTCGTCTCTGTGTCTGCGCTGCTTAGTGCGCTGAGCAGAGGGGGGAGGGGCGACAGCCTGGTACACACACACACAGCAGCAGCACAGTGAGCACAGGAACGGGTCAAGAGAGGAGAGAGAGTGCAATACGGAGGACAAAAAGAAAGAAAGTAAGTAAAAAAGAAATGAGTCAAATCAGGAAAAGGAGCCAAATTTGGACTCATTTTAATTATATTGATGGCTCCAAAGCAGAGTGCATTGTCTGCAAGACCAAAATTTCATATAGAGCTGGCTCATCCAACAACCTCCACAGGCACCTGAGAACTGTCCACCCAACAGTTCCACTGGAGAAGCGACCAGTTGAACTTGGTATTAATGAAGGTGCCAGTGTGTCATCTGTAACTGTTGCTGCTGCTCCTGCTGCTGCTGCAGTGTCAACAGCATCTTTCATTTGTTGTTGCACTGAAAAGTAAATATTTTTAATTTACATTTTGTTGTGTCGTGTGTTTTTCAGGGATTCTGTGTTGCTTGACTTTAAAGTTGCTTTGTATAAAAAAGTTAAAATTTAAATTAGTTAAAAGTTCACTGTAGAGTGAAAAAAGGCTATTATATATTATTTTTCAATTTTGTTTGGAAAAATAGGCATCACCATCTCAAGAAAGAAATCCTTAGCTTCGAGAAGGCAGAAGGAGGTTTGGAGATTTTGAATTTGTTTTCACTTAAATACCACCTTTAAAATTAAATGGCTTAAAAAAATTTTGGAACAACCAGAGTCACTATAGAATTTTATACCACATAATATATTTTAAAAAGTAGGAGGCAACTTCACTGTCTCTAAATTACCACTGAAACTCTCAAAGTTTTATCAACAGGCTTTACTTTCTTAGAAATTATGTTATGTCCACAACTTCTCTCCACACAAGGAATTGTTTTGGAATAATGGTCATATCACTGATAAAAACAAAAGTGTATATAAAGAGAGCTGGATTGAGAGGGGCATAATATTTGTGACGGCCTTATTTGACAATAAAGGCAGTCTATACATTTACGAAGACTTTTTGAGATCTAAATCCTTTCCAGTCAAATATAGAGAATTTGTTTCTATTGTAAAAGCTATCCCCACCGGTATGATTGAGTTAATAAAATTGACTAAGTGACTTAAGTTATCAAAATGTTAATATTCAGACACTTTGTCTCAAAGTTGATGGGATAGATGTAACAGATAGAAAATGTACAAACAAACATCTAAGGAAAGTATTACAGAGACATAATAACATTTCTCCCAGAGGAAAGTTTATTTGGGACTCGCAGTTGGTTGGTATAAACTGGCACAAGGCCTGGTTGTGTCCCTTCCAGTTCTGTCTTTCAAATCAGAGAGATTCACACAAATTTTACATGGTATTTACCCTTGTAACAAATCAGTTTCTAGATTTGCCGATGTGGATGAAATGTGTTCTTTTTGTGGAGATCAGCCAAAGACAATTCTGCATTGCTTTTGTACTTGCCCATCATCATCTGTATTTTGGGGGGCATGGAAAAATTTGTCTATGATAAAACCAAACAGTCCATAACAATTAGACCTAAAGATTTTGTTTCAAGGTTCGAGTATGATGACAGATCAATTTGCTTCATAATAAATCTCATGATTCTGACTTTAATGTCTTCACAGAATTTTGTTTATATGGATACCACAAAATTGATGACAAACAAGAAAAGTGAACACACACTCCTATACTTAAAAAACTCATTTTCACTAACCCCAAAATAAGAAGTGCCTTATTCAGTTATTTTACTAGATTTATAATTACATGTATTATGGTTTATTTATTTTGGGTATACTTATTCTTTTTTGTATCATCTTACTACCAGTGTCATGTCTGCTTCCATGTACATTCTGATGATCTGTATTTTTTTCGTGTTCAATAAAGATTTGGAAAACAAAAAGTATTAGTTGAGGGATAGTGTTGGAGAGATAGAGTGACAGGGACTCTAATCATGCTATAGAGGGGGAAAACAAGACTCGTTCAAAAAGTAAAAAAGAAATCTCCTTTCCTAACCACATCTACTTCACCTCAATAGAAAACACGATTGAATAGATAGGGTTATCCCTAACCCAAGGAAATATCCCACAGAAGAATTCATAAGGACTTGGGAAAAGAGATCTGTGGAGCACACTAGGTTTTATTTTGACCCAACTTTATAACACAGGGGATTAGTTACAGTGACAACCTCAATGCTGTATACTGATTTAAGAAGTGATAGTAGTAAGTGCTGAAGTAAAGGCAACTGGACTTCTTTGTTTCCTTGAAGAAATGGCACCTCTCATTCAAAAGGCTTCTTCAGTTCTAAAAACTGGTAGGGGGAGTCCCAATTATTTAACCTTGGGGGTGGACATATGGAGGGGGTCCTTGGAGTTTACACACCCTGTCACCTGAGTTGTGATGAAACTCTCATGAGTTTTGCTTGGTGGGACTCATAGGTGTGTCGTTGACACCCGTGTCTGACGTTCTATCCGAACTAGCAGTTGTGGGCCCAATGACATACCACGTGTGTGTCCACAGGCCCACATGGGCTTAGATGTGTGTTACTTACTACAACGATGACCTGGATGACTGAGAACCTACACAGACATATGATTCAAGAAAGCTTCCTGTCCAAAACTAAATCAAGTCAATGTTTTTATTTTAAACACAGGAAACATCTAACAATGAATTACTCAGTAGAAGTAACATCAAAATTGATATTATTGGAAATAACAACAAAAACAGAATTGAAATGTTGAAATAATATAATAACATGAAAGGAATATAGAATTAGAGAAAGTTAAATCATAAAAATAATTTATTTTATTATTTTGTGTGGGGGGCACATCAACACATTTTGGTGATCTTGTCAGCAGTGCTGCAGTTTAACTGTGTATGACATTTGACACTGTTGCTCCTCTAAAGAACTTAGTGAATCAGGGGAAGCTGCCTCAATGTTACAATTCAAAAATATGTTTTAAAACAGACATCATGAATGCTAGAATGGAAGTGGCATTCCACTAAGCTGGAAGAATTTATGTTTCAGTCAAATGACCTATGAGAGAGCTCTCTAAGATTCCAGCCCCTCCTGTTATTAGAATAAAATAAGAACAACCCCTGGCTTATTTTGTAGCACTGTGACTGACAGAGACCCATAACTAATGAGGCATCTATTCCTTAACAGCAGTAATGACTTTGTGAGCTGCAAGAATACGTCTTTTTGGTGTCTAGGTGTCAACAGCTGCGAAAAAATCATTCAGAAGTAAAGTAGATACTGATACCAAAATTGTCAAAGAAAATATGATAGATGAGAGGATACCCTGTTCCAAAAACAAGCGACCAGTGGGCACTGCCAGAACAAATGAAGGAATGTACCAGGAGCCCCGAGGGAACACAGGGTGCATCGGGGACCAGCCACTACACCCATTAAGTGACATGGTGGGGTTTTGGACCATGAAGCATAGGAGACCAGAGACACCATTTACAAGTTGTCTTTATTGTCTTTTAGCAAAAGACAAGTGAAAATAATTCTTAAAGCATGGCAGGAGGTAAGCTGGTCACAAATCTTGAGAACATAGTCATGGAACAAGGCAAGGAATGCAGGACGATATAGCAATCATCTGGCGCAGCAGGGTGATCGCTTGTTGATGAAGATCAGGTGTGTCTCGTCTGCATGTTGGAGACCAGCCACGCCTCCTGCCACAGCCTGAAACCAGAATGAAACAAGGGGGGGAAAGCCGAAAAGCAAACAGAACCGGAACATCACATTAAGTGCAGTCTTCTTGGGGTCAGGTAAGTTCTATGGGCATAATTCAGGTGGAGTTGTTGGTGATTTGGATTACATGAAGTCAACAAAATGTCAGACCAGACTGTGCCCCAATCAAAATCAGGTCTAAGTCCTGGAACATCACTTCTCCACTGTTTGTCGAGGGACAGGTTCTTGTAACAGGACTTTATTAAAGAAGTATAAAAGTGGAGACAAAGCCCCTCTGTTTGTAATGAGTGAAATGTGAATGAAAAGGGATGTTTTTTCAATGGCCGACCCCATGGGACACCATAGGCCTTGAGTGCCACCCTAAGCTGTATATAGAAAAGATGAGGCTGGTAGGTCATAACAGTCTTTCAGATCTTGAAATAAGCGAAGACCAGAATCATTATAAACATCCCCTAAGAAGTAAATGCCTTTTTTCTCCCACTGGCAAAAAGTAACATGCCTCTGTCCTATCAGAATCTGGTTGCTATTAAATATTGTCAAAACCACAGGTCTTAACTTCCCCAATACAGGAGGATATTAATCCTGATCCAGCATTTTAATCTATTAAAAGATTCCTCTCCTCTTCCTAGGTTAATCGTCTACTCAAACATGTTTAGCCCCAAGCTCATTATCTACTTCGAGGGATTCTACTCACATACTTTTGTAGGAGTTGAGAGAGAGGAAGAATATTTACTGGATTGTAGCGAAGAGACTCGCCTAGCTACTCACTGCCTTCATCCAGACGCCTACCCTGCTTCCACTAAGACTGAACCACACCCAGAACAGTTCTCAACTAGATGAGTGTAGCGCAACCCCAGTCACGTCTGTTAACGGCAGCTCTCTTCTTCTGTATCGGGCTCTTGGTAACTGCTAGGTAACTGTTTATAGACCTTGTTAGGTCCAAAGGATTTGTTTTAAAACCTTGGGGATTAGTGCAACCTGTGAGAATATTATTTCTAACAACCAACCTTCTATTTACCCCGGCAAAGGGTACTCAATAATGACTATGATAACTTTACTTTAAATGCAATATTGAATCATTTTATTCTTGATTTATTCTTGATTGTAGCAGGGGCAAAGCATACAGCATGAATTTTGATTAATACATCATAAAATTAATACTCATTATAAATCAATTCCCAAATCTAAACTTACTGTAACCTTGGATAAATATTGAATTTAGGAGAGAGAGAGAGAGAGTAGTCGAGTGCATGGCCATTGCTATCATCCAGTTTCCAATTCTACCCTGAAACCAGACACTGCTTTGGGCAATCGGCAGCCCCGTCCAAGGTTTGACCGAAGTCCAAAATGTCCAATTTCTCCGATTAGCAGAGGAGACGAAAGAGAGGCTTAATAATTCAATTCAGTGTTCATGAGTCTATGTCCTGTAAAATCTTCTTTTCTCAACATCTTTGTCAACTCTGAGCTGGCTCACGAACGCCTTCTGTTCTCCTTGTGATCAGTGATGGTGATGATCCACTGAAAACCTCTTCTCTCAATGGCTATCCATCTAACACCTGAACAGGTCTCGGTAAACTTGTTCCGATGATTAGGCTCCGATGATCAATCCCCGATGAATAAAGTTGAATCTTCTGCGTTTCAGTCCTTTATACTCCTCTCTTCATCTTACCACATCTCTCTTTCCAAAACACACTAGCGCACTATCCCTCTATCTCCAACACACACTAACATACATCAGTTGAGCAATATTTTCACTTCTTTTTCTTCCAGTAGTGCAACCCAGGCTTTCGCCCAGGTCATTTTGACACACACAGTCAAGGTTCCACTCTCAATATTACATTGTTCATAATCATAAAATCAACTTTACAATCATCACTCACATCAAACAACTTATAATCAACTTGGATATTGAATTAATCACAAACATTCATTCTCGTATTCAAAAATCAATCATGATATTGATTACTTCATCATTATCAGGTCATTTCATTTATTCGTTTTTATCTTGAAATCATCGATCATATATCATCCATTTGTTCATTACTTCATCACACATTATTCTAAAATTTCATATAATCAACACTTTGCATTGCTTATCATGACACGCTGGTGTTTTTGGACCAGAAAGGGCAGGAGACCAGAGGCACTCAGTTCGAGGTTTTATTGGTTACCAGCAAGGTAAATCCCTGAAGAGTTGCACACGTGGTGTAGCTGGTGCCGACTCTTCCGGGAGGTTGGCGTAGACCTAGTCGTGGTCAGGGACGTAGCAGAAGTCGGGATCGTGGTCAGGAACGTGGTCGTGGTCGTGGTCGTGGTCGTGGTCGTGGCAAAGAACGCTGGATGTGGCAATGCAATCATCTGGCAACTGAGTTACTGGAGAGCTGGGCTTTTGTAGGGAGGTGTGCTGATTTGCAGATGAGCGTCAGGTGTGTCTCATCTGCTTGTTGGGGAAACCAGCCACGCCTCCTGTCAACACCTGAGAGCAAGGGAAAAGAGAGGGAGAGGCAAACAGGAAGCCACGCCCATCCTGGGCCATCACATATCATTCGTTATTTGTGATTAGCAATATAAATACTTTGCGGTTGGTGAAATCTCAACTCTTCTTGACAATATATAATATTAAATATATACTATAATAATAATAATAATAATAATAATAATAATAATAATATAAATATCTGGGAGTTACACCAAATCTGAATCACATGTGAGGTAAGAGGACCAAACCTCATCTGACATTGTTTGATAGAGATTTTTGTGAATATAATATTGTGGAGTCTCCAGGGGGAGACCAGTTGTTCTTCTATTGCACACCAGGAGACCACAGCCTTTGGGTTAAACCAATTAATGAAAAGGTCTTAATGAATATGACCAAAAGTATAATTTTAAATTTGGGACTGCTAACTCCCAATCCAGCCTCCTCCGTTGTATAGTGGACATTTTAAGTCTAGGCCGCTTATTATTCCAAAGAAATTTAGGGACTTTAGGGTTTTTATTCAATAACCATTAGGGGGAAGTAAAGGGATCATTGAACTAATAGAATTAACTCTTGGTAATATATTTATTTTAATGATTGAAACACAGGTTTGTAGAGAATTAGGCAGGTGTGTCCATCTATTAAGGTCACGTAGAACCCTGTTGTATGTGTTTGCATAATTATGCTTCACAATGCTATTTAACGTGGGGAATATTTCTACTCCAAGATACGTAAAATTTTCAACCATAAAAATGTCTTCTGGGAGATGAGCCGATTTTGGCAGCATCATTAAGAGGTAAAAATTAAGATTTTCGAAATCAGTACATCATTCGCATAAAGGGAGATATGGGGAGGTGCGCTATGGATGGATATGGCAACAATATTCTGCGACTGTCTAATAAATTGAGCTAACAGTTCAAGGGAAAGGGTGAAAAGCCCAGGGCTCAAGGGGTACTGTCTGAAAGATCTTCCAACCAGAAAGAGTGATGAGCAAATTTTACCTGTCAAAATCATAGCTGATGGAGCGGTGTAAAGGACCTTAATCATGTGAATAAACCCATGTCCCAGTCCCACTGTCTCTATGACAGCCCATAAATATGGCTATTCCAGTCTGTCAAAAGCTTTCATCGCATCCAAAGACATGACTGCTGCTGGTGTGTCCCCATTTTCGCTAGCATCAATTATGTGTAATAAGTGTTGGAGGTTATTAGTAGCTAGTCAACCTTTTATAAAACCAGTTTGGTCACAATGAACTAGAGAATGTGATGATAAGTACAGGAACCAGGCACAAGACAGTGTGTGCTGGCAATGATCTTTATTATCGACAATCCAAAATCCGCAAATCCAAAAAATCCGTGTAACAATTCCGTAATCAGGGTCAGAAAACCAGGGCAGCAAAACCAGAGGCATAGTCAAACAGTCCGAGTCAAAAACCAGAGAAACAGCGAACAAATCCAAGGGGCTAGGGCAAGAAACGGTGGTCAGGCAAAAACGTGTCTACGAAAACAGATCAGGATTAGCGTACAGGGTTCTCGGCTCAGGCATGAAATGGTCACGATTCGACACCAGGGAAGTGTGAGGCAGGGTTTAAATACACTGGGGAGTGATGATCAAACGAGGCACAGTTGCGGGGAATTAGTCATGTGATTAACCAAAAAAAAAGGGGAAAGAACACCAGGGGGAGCCCTAACAGATAACACCAGGAGAGGGCACAGACAGAAACCCGAAAGGACATGGATCATAACAGAGAAGTCAAAAAATTCTGTAATCGGTGAGCCAGGAGTTTGGCGTAGGTTTTAATATCAGCACCAAGTCGGCTTATGGGTCTGTAGCTGCTGCAGTCAGTTGCTTCTTTATCCTTTTTAGTAGATGGGAAATGAGAGCCATATTGACATTCCTCAGAAATCTGCCCAGCTCAATTAAGTATTGGATCATAGAAAGCAATATAGGGCCCAGAATGTCCCATGTTAATGTTAAATAGACCTCAGGGGGAATGCCGTCTCATCCAGGTGCTTTGCCCCTCTGCATATCGAGGGCCGCCACTTTGAGTTCCTCTAAAGTAATAGGTTCAGCTGTGTGGAATCATACTCTGTTAGACATGGTAAAGCAACCTCGTTGAGAAATGCCTCATATTTATTTTGATCAAAAATCACTTCTGATTTATATAAATTAGAATAAAAGGATATGAATGCATCATTAACCTTCTTGGGGTCTGTGGTCATTTGCCCCTGCTGGATCTTGATGGCTGGGATATCTGCAAATTGGTCATTTGCACAAATTTGCATAGCAAGCAAGTGGCTAGGTCTAGAACCATGAAAATAATAGTGTTGTCTTCTTCTGTGCAACAAAAACTCTGAGCGCTGTCTAAGAATAGAATTGATTTCTTTAACTACTTTCATCTGCAAATCCAATTGTTCAGTGTAGTTAGACTGAAGTGAAGCATTCAGGTTAGCATTAGTGATGTGAATTCCGGCTCTTTTTAGAGAACCGGCTCTTTCGGCTCCCAAACGGCTCTTCAGATTTTTTTGTTGCTTTAATCGATATATTACCAATAATAATGTAACATTATGCACAAAATGAATTAATAATTAATTTAAAAAAGTATTATACTACTATATTATAATAGCCTTTTTTTCACTCTACAGTGAACTTTTAACTAATTTAAATTTTAACTTTTTTATACAAAGCAACTTTAAAGTCAAGCAACACAGAATCCCTGAAAAACACACGACACAACAAAATGTAAATTAAAAATATTTACTTTTCAGTGCAACAACAAATGAAAGATGCTGTTGACACTGCAGCAGCAGCAGGAGCAGCAGCAACAGTTACAGATGACACACTGGCACCTTCATTAATACCAGGTTCAACTGGTCGCTTCTCCAGTGGAACTGTTGGGTGGACAGTTCTCAGGTGCCTGTGGAGGTTGTTGGTTGAGCCGGCTCTATATGAAATTTTGGTCTTGCAGACAATGCACTCTGCTTTGGAGCCATCAATATAATTAAAATGAGTCCAAATTTGGCTCCTTTTCCTGATTTGACTCATTTCTTTTTTACTTACTTTCTTTCTTTTTGTCCTCCGTATTGCACTCTCTCTCCTCTCTTGACCCGTTCCTGTGCTCACTGTGCTGCTGCTGTGTGTGTACCAGGCTGTCGCCCCTCCCCCCTCTGCTCAGCGCACTAAGCAGCGCAGACACAGAGACGACACCACGCATATTGACCAATCACGTGCGCCTTCAAGAGAAAAAAGCGAGAGAGAAAAAAAAGCGTCTCGAAGGAAGCCGGCTCCTGATTGGTGGGGAGCCGGCTCCCGTCGTTCACTTCAAAGAGCCGGCTCATAGAGCTGTTACGTTCGCGAACGACACATCACTAGTTAGCATATAACTTACAAATTTGGAGAGGCACACTTTATGTAAATTAGATGCAAATAGTGTAGTGTGGCTC
Source organism: Psettodes erumei (assembly GCA_016785225.1). Lineage (NCBI taxonomy): Eukaryota > Metazoa > Chordata > Actinopteri > Pleuronectiformes > Psettodidae > Psettodes > Psettodes erumei. Next base: position 154,807 of record JAFBJZ010000936.1, read on the forward strand.
CTGATGAAACCCTTAACTGAATCCCACAATATTCTGGGGTGTTCTACTGAACCCACATTAAACTCTAAAAATTCAGTGAGTTTCTCTCTAAATTGCAAACAAAACTTGTCATTTTTCAGTAATGTTGTGTTAAATCGCCACCTTGAAGCATGAGACGAGAGCTTGTTAAATGAAGCACTCAGAATGATGGCTTTATGGTCAGACAAAGCTATGGGTAACATGGACGCATCATAGCTATCAAAAAGATGGGGGTTGGCAAATAAGTAATCGATCCTAGAGAAGGTCTTATGTCTTGAAGAAAAGAAGGAAAGAAGTAAAGAAGGGTTGACCATGTGCCACATGTCAACAAGACCATTATCGCAAGCCCAAGACTGCAGAGCAGCTGACGCCTGTCTCTGGTCTGGTGTCTCAGAAGCACCTGATCTATCTATGGCTGGATCCCATACAGCATTCAAGTCTGACCCCACGATAAACATATAGTCGGTAAACTGTAGCATAATGTCAGTGAGCAGACTATAGAAATCTGCATCAAACTGGTTAGGTGCATAGATTGACACCAAGGCAATTTTCCTGTTACAATATTCAACTTTGGCAATAGTTATCCTCCCCAAAGAGTCTGCCCATATGTCCAGAACTTTAATATTCAAACTATGTTTAGCTACTATGGCCGCCCCCATACCTTGGTGTTAGGAGAGGAGGATGCTATGACATTACATAATTTGTCGGCCAGTCATCTAACATCAGCCTTCATATGGTGAGTTTCACTCAGTAGTGCTAAATCAACCTTTTCCCTCCTCAATAAGACAAGGACACTGTGTTTATGTGGAATTTTAAGGCCACTTGTGTTCCAAACCAGTGTATTTAAATTAGTCATAACTTGATGTCAACAGTGAGTGTATGTATCTGGTTTGTAATACACTGGAATAAGCAGCAAGGTTCTGAAGGAGCCCGTCCCACCCACCATAAGCCCGAAACCTCCCCCCACAAAAAACCCACCATCAACCCTCATCAACATCAACAGTACACCCCCGCCCCCTCCCTTCCCCAATGAACAAAGCAGTCCGCAAACCAGGGGAAAAACCTACGGCTATACGGGACTTGAGCCCAACAACATCCCAAATTTCCAACCAAATGAGCACACAATCAACTAAGACATTGGTGCCAGATATTGCAGAGATACACACAAACAATATATATGTGTGTGTGTGTGTGTGTGTGTATATATATGAATGTATATATATATATATATATATAATAATCTCCCTCTCGCCCACCTGGGCGGTGTTTCCTTCAGACTCGGGTCCTCTACCAGAGGCCTGGGAGTCTGAGGGTTCTGCGCAGGATCTTAGCTGTTCCCAGCATTGCGCTCTTTTGGACAGAGATCTCCGAAGTTGTTCCTGGTATCTGTTGGAGCCATCCTTCCAGCTTGGGGGTCACCGCCCCTAGTGCCCCGATCACTATTGGTACCACAGATGCCTTCACACCCCACATTTTCTCCATCTCCTCTTTCAGCCCTTGGTATTTCTCGAGCTTCTCATGTTCTTTCTTTCTGATGTTGCTATCGCTGGGGATTGCTACATCTATCACTACCACTGTCTTCCGATGTTTATCCACCACCACGATGTCAGGCTGGTTGGCCATCACCATCTTGTCAGTCTGGATCTGGAAGTCCCACAGGATCTTGGCCTGTTTGTTCTCTGTCACCTTTGGGGGTGTCTCCCATCTGGACCCTGGGACCTCCAGTCCATACTCTGTACAGATGTTCCTGTATACTATGCCCGCTACCTGGTTATGCCGTTCCATGTATGCCTTGCCTGCCAGCATCTTACACCCTGCTGTGATGTGTTGGACTGTCTCAGGGCCTTCTCTGCACAGCCTGCACCTGGGATCTTGTCTGGTGTGGTAGATCCCGGCCTCTATTGCTCTGGTGTTTAGGGCCTGTTCCTGTGCTGCCATGATTAGTGCCTCTGTGCTGTCTTTCAGTCCAGCCTTTTCCAGCCACTGGTATGTTTTCTCCATATCAGCCACTTCTTCAATTTGTCAGTGGTACATGCCATGCAAGGGCTTGTCCTTCCATGATGGGCCCAGTGGTTCCTCATCCCTTCTGGGCTTTTGTTGCCTGAGGCATTCACTTAGGAGTTGGTCCTTGGGGGCCATTTTCTTGATGTATTTTCTGGAGGTTCGCTGTTTCCTCCTGGACAGTAGTTCTGACACTTACTAGTCCTCGGCCCCCCTCCTTTCGCTTTGTGTACAGCCTCAGGATGCTGGACTTAGGGTGAAACCCACCATGCATGGTAAGGAGCTTCCTTGTCTTGATATCAGTGGCTTGTATCTCTTCCAGTGGCCAGGATATTATCCCAGCCGGGTATCTGATTACTGGCATGGCATAGGTGTTAATGGCTTGGATCTTATTTTTGGCGTTCAGCTGACTTTTCAGGACCTGCCTTACCCTCTGGAGGTATTTGGCTGTGGCTGACCTTCGAGCTGCCTCCTCATGATTACCATTTGCCTGTGGGATCCCCAGGTATTTGTAACTGTCCTGCACATCTGCAATGTTCCTTCCGTAGGTCAACCCCCCTCGGTTGTGATCACCTTTCCTCTTCTAGATATCATCCGCCCACATTTATCTAGTCCGAATGACATCCCGATGTCTTTGCTGTAGATCCGAGTGAGGTGAATCAGGGAATCAATGTC
>JAFBJZ010000936.1:162500-279308 GCA_016785225.1 Psettodes erumei
CACTCCAGCTGACAAAGTCCCTGATGACAGTCCTGTATTCCATGTCGTTCCCCTCAGAAACACAGCCGGCAATGACTGTGTCATCGGAGAACTTCTGGATGTGGCACTGTGTGGTGTTGTGGGTGAAGTCCGACGTGTAGAGGGTGAAGAGGAAGGGGGAGAGCACTGTACCCTGAGGGGCACCCGTGCTGCTGAGCACCACGTCAGACACACATTGATGTATCCTCACATACTGTGGTCTGTTGGTGAGATAGTCAGTAATCCAAGCAGCCAGGTGTTGGTCTACTCCCACACTTTCCATCTTCCCTCTAAGCAGTGCTGGCTGGATAGTGTTAAAAGTGCTGGAGAAGTCAAAAAACATGATCCTCACAGCGCTCCCGCTGTCCTCCAGGTGTAGCAGTGATCTATGCAGCAGGTAGATCACTGCATCGTCCACCCCAATCCCAGGACGGTAAGCAAACTGCAGGGGGTCCAGCTGAGTGCCCACCAGGGATCGCAGGTGCCGAAGGATGATCCTCTCCATGGTCTTCATCAGGTGAGAAGTCAAGGCAACAGGTCTAAAGTGGTTAGGCTCCTTGGGGCGCGGTGTCTTTGGTACTGGTACCACGCAGGAGGTCTTCCACAGGGCTGGGACTTTCTCCAGGCTCAGGCTCAAGTTGAACAAGTGCCTGAGCACACCACAGAGCTGGTCAGCACAGTCCTTGAGTAGTCTTGGGCTGATGCCGTCTGGTCCCGGGCCTTCCTAGCCTTGATCTTTTAAGTTGACAATATATATATATATATATATATATATACATAAATACAGAATGTAGAACTACAAACTCAACTGGATTTATTGCACTGTGTTTCACATTGGATGTGGATTATTGCACTAATAATTATATGTATATATATTGCACATATTGTTTGTTGCACAGATGGAATTGTGCAGGAGACAGATTAGGGGGGCCAGCCTCAGTCTCAGAGTGTTAGAATGTGTCAGAATGTCAGAGTGAGGAGTTGTAGAGTTTGATGGCCACAGGCAGGAATGATTTCCTGTGTCGCTCTGTGGTGCATCGTGGTGCTATCAGTCTGGTGCTGAAAGAACACCCATGTTTGACCAGCACGTCGTGGAGCGGGTTGGACGGGTTATCCAGGATGGCTTTCACCTTGTGAAGCATTCTCCTTTCAGACACCACTGTCAGAGAGTCTAGCTTCACCCTCACAACGTCGCTGGCCTTGCGGATCAGTCTGTTGAGTCTGTTGGCGTCCGCTACCCTCAGCTTGCTGCCCCAGCAAACCACAGTGTAGAGGATAGCACTGGCTACCACAGACTCATAGAACATCCTGAGCATGGTCCTGCAGATGTTAAAGGACCTCAGCCGCCTCAAGAAGTAGAGGCGGCTCTGGCCCTTCTTGTACAGTGCATCTGTGTTCTTTCCCCAGTCCAGTTTATTGTCAATGTGAACCCCCAGGTACTTGTAGTCCTCTACAATGTCCACACTGACCCCCTGAATTCAGAAGTGATACCATCTGTGCCTGGAGATTTATTGGGTTTGAGGTGTTCAATAGCAGCTCTAACTTCCTGGAGTGTTAATGGTTTGTCACAACATTCTTTTAAGACTGTGTCAATTGACTTTGTTTCAGTAAGAGCCCCCAAAAACAGACAGGTAGCATTATCATTATGGCCTGAGCACCGAAACAGTGCGAAGCCCTATTGTATTTCAAGGGATTATTTTTTTTTAAATTATTATTATTATTTAGGGCCCGAGCACCTTCAGTGCGAAGGCCCTATTGTAATTCAAGGGATTATTATTAGGGCCCAAGCACCTTCAGTGCGAAGGCCCTATTGTAATTCAAGGGATTATTAGGGCTCGAGCACCGAAACGGTGCAAAGCCCTATTGTATTTCAAGGAATTATTATTATTATTATTATTAGGGCCCGAGCACCGAAACGGTGCGAAGCCCTATTGTATTTCAAGGAATTATTATTAGGGCCCGAGCACCGAAAAGGTGCGAAGCCCTTTTGTATTTCAAGGGATTATTATTATTTTTCTTTTTTTTTAATTATTATTATTATTAGGGCCTGAGCACCGAAATGGTGCGAAACCCTATTGTATTTCAAGGGATTATTATTATTTTTCTTTTTTTTAGGGCCCGAGCACCGAAATGGTGCGAAGCCCTATTGTATTTCAAGGGATTATTATTATTTTTCTTTTTTTTTTATTATTATTATTATTAGGGCCTGAGCACCGAAATGGTGCGAAACCCTATTGTATTTCAAGGGATTATTATTATTTTTCTTTTTTTTAGGGCCCGAGCACCGAAATGGTGCGAAGCCCTATTGTATTTCAAGGGATTATTATTATTTTTCTTTATTATTATTAATATTATTATTATTATTATTAGGGCCCGAGCACCGAAACGGTGCGAAGCCCTATTGTATTTCAAGGGATTATTATTATTTTTTATTATTATTATTATTATTATTATTATTATTATTATTATTATTATTATTATTACCTTAGTGCAAAGGCCCTATTGCACCTTCAAGGATTATTATTCTTTTTCTTTTTTTATTATTATTTCAATTAGGGCCCGAGCATTATTATTTTTTTTCTTATTATTTTATTATTATTATTATTATTATTAGGGCCCGAGCACCTTCAGTGCGAAGGCCCTATTGTATTTCAAGGGATTATTATTATTTTTCTTTTTTTATTATTATTATTAGGCCCGAGCACCTTCAGTGCGAAGGCCCTATTGTATTCAAGGGATTATTATTATTTTTCTTTTTTTTTTTAACCTTCAGTGCGAAGGACCTATTGTATTTCAAGGGATTATTATTATTTTTATTTTTATTATTATTATTATTATTATTATTATTATTTTCACGACTTTTTTCTAGCGCATTTTTCGAGGCCTGAACATGCTCAAAACTCACCAAATTTTGCACACGCGTCAGGTCCGGCGTAAAAATTGCGGATTTTAAGGGTCTCAAAATGGGCGGAGCAAAATGGCTCGGTGGCGCCCCTGAAATTTTCAAATACCCTCCCCATTGGGGTTATTTTGACCGAGACAGATGAAATTTGGTGGGTGCGTAGAGAATGACAAGACCTTCGAAAAAGTCTCTTGCGGCCATGACTCAAACCCAACAGGAAGTCGGCCATTTTGATTTGAATATGCAAATTTTGGCCGCTTTTGGCCATTCAGACGCAGTTGTATTTGAACTAACTCCTCCTAGGGATTTCGTTGTATCGACTTCAAACTTGGTGTACTGACTCTCGAGGCTTTGGTGATCAAAAGTTATCAAAAGCTTTAATGGTACGTGAACGAAATGGGCGTGGTGGCGCTGCTTAATTTTGATGTTTCGCCAGAAAGCAATTTAAACTGCCATAACTTCAGTGTACGTGTTCGATCTCAGCCAAACTTCACATGTATGATAATAATCCACTCCTTGAGACATCTGCATAATCATATTCCATAAAGTGACAGCGCCACCTATTGGCGACAGGAAATCACATGTTTTGTACTTTGATGTTCAACATCAAGTATCTAAACTGATGAAGCTAAATTTTACTGTGGTAAGCCTTGAGACATGGTAGATGCTGGATTCAGAAGATGGCGTGCTCCCGCCTCATGGCAGCCCAGTGGCGGCGCTGGGCGTAATGTGGATCCTTCGCCATCACCATCAAAGTGGTCTAATTTGCACATACCCTGTCCGATGTGCCTCAAATTACACACGCATAATCAGAGTGGCGGCCTGAAGAGATCTATGGGAGTATATGGTCATATTTTAATAGCGCCACCTATTGGGAAACAGGAAGAAATTTTCAAAAACCCCTCCCCATTGAGGTTATTTTGACCTAGGTGAATGAAATTCACTATGTGTGTGGAACGTGCCACGACCTTCGAAAAAGTCTCTTGCAGCCATGACGCAAACCTCACAGGAAGTCAGCCATTTTGATTTGAATATGAAAATTTGATGTATTTTTCGCCATTCGCACGTGTTATATTTGAACGAACTCCTCCTAGAGATTTCATCGTATCGGCTTCCAACTTGGTGTGCTGACTCTCAAGGCCTTGGTGATCAAAAGTTATCAAAAGCTTTTATGGCTCAGGAACGACATGGGCGTGGCGGTGTGGCTTAATTTTGATGTTTCGCCAGAAAACAGGAAACTGCCATAAGTTCAGTGTATGTGCTCCGATCTCCATCAAACTTCACATGTATGATAATAATCCACTCACAAAGACATCTACATAATCATATTCCATAAAAGTGAGAGCGCCATCTATTGTCGAATCGGAAATGACACGCTTAGTACTTTGATGTTGAATGTATGGTGGCTCGATCAGACGGAGCTGAGATTTACTTTGATGATCCGAGAGACATGGCAGATGCTCAGTTCTGAAGATGACATGCTCCTGCCTCCTGTGGTCCCGTGGCAGGTCGGGCGGTTGGATCCCTCGCCATCGCCATCTAAAGCGCTGTAAGTCTCAAATGCCTCATCCGTTCTGCCTCAAATTACACACGCACGATTGGGGCGGCGCCCTGAAGAGATCTGAGGGACTATATTGTCGATTGTTGTAGCGCCACCTATTGGCGACAGGAGGAAATGTCCAAAACGCCCCCGCTGGGCTTTTTCGCTGAAATTCAGGGAATTCGGCGCCAGCCGGGTCCCCGAGTTGGCGAGGTGTGCGAGGGCCCGTTATCACTGCTTGCAGTTTTAATTATTATTATTATTATTCTTTTCACGACTTTTTCTAGCGCATTTTTCGAGGCCTGAACATGCTCAAAAACTCACCAAATTTTGCACACGCGCCAGGTCCGGCGAAAAATTGCGATTTTAAGGGTCTCAAAATGGGCGGAGCAAAATGGCTCGGTGGCGCCCCTGAAATTTTCAAATACCCTCCCCATTGGGGTTATTTCGACCGAGACAGATGAAATTTGGTGGGTGCGTAGAGAATGACAAGACCTTCGAAAAAGTCTCTTGCGGCCATGACTCAAACCCAACAGGAAGTCGGCCATTTTGATTTGAATATGCAAATTTTTTTTTGGCCGATTGTACTGACTCTCGAGGCTTTGGTGATCAAAAGTTATCAAAAGCTTTAATGGTACGTGAACGAACTCCTCCTAGGGATTTCGTTGCATCGACTTCAAACTTGGTGTACGTGCTCCGATCTCAGCCAAACTTCACATGTATGATAATAATCCACTCCTTGAGACATCTGCATAATCATATTCCACAAAAGTGACAGCGCCACCTATTGGCAACAGGAAATCACATGTTTTGTACTTTGACGTTCAACATCAAGTATCTTAATCCGATGAAGCTGAATTTTACTGTGGTAAGCCTGGAGACATGGTAGATGCTCAGTTCTGAAGATGACATTCTCCCGTCTCCTGGGGTTCCGGTGGCGGGTCAGCGAAGTTGGATCCCTCGCCATCGCCATCTAAAGCGTTGTAAGTCTCAAATGCCTCATCCGATCTGCTTCAAATTACACACGTACAATTGGGGCGGCGTCCTGAAGAGACCTGAGGGACTATGTTGTCGCATTGTTGTAGCGCCACCTATTGGCGACAGGAGGAAATGTTCAAAAATGCCTCCCCATCGGGGTTTTCGGGGAAATTCGGGGAATTCAGCGTCAGCCGGGTCCCCCGAGTTGGCACAGGGGTGCGAGGGCCCGTTATCACTGCTTGCAGTTTTAATTCTTTTTCTTTTTCTTTTCACGACTTTTCTAGCGCATTTTTCGAGGCCTGAACATGCTCAAAAAGTCACCAAATTTTGCACACGCGTCAGGTCTGGCGAAAAATTACGTATTTTAAGGATCTCGAAAATGGGCGGGGCAAAATGGCTCGGTGGCGCCCCCTGGAAATTTTCAAATACCCCTCCCCTTTGGGGTTATTTCGACCGAGGTGGATGAAATTTGGTGGGTGCGTAGAGCGTGCCAAGACCTTTGAAAAAGTCTCTTGCAGCCATGACTCAAACCCAACAGGAAGTCGACCATTTTATATGCAAATTTTGGCCATTTTTGGCCATTCGCACGTGTTGTATTTGAACAAACTCCTCCTAGAGATTTCATTGTATCGGCTTCAAACGTGGTGTGCTGACTCTTGAGGCCTTGGTGATCAAAAGTTATCAAAAGCTTTTATGGCTCGCGAATGGAATGGGCGTGGCGGTATGGTGAATTTTGATGTTTCACCAGAAAGCACGAAACTGCCATAAATCACATGTTTTGAACTTTGATGTTCAACATCAAGTATTTTAATCCGATGAAGCTCAGTTTTACTTTGGTAAGCCTTGAGACATGGTAGATGCTGGATTCAGAAGATGGCATGCTCCTGCATTATGGCGGCCCCGTGGCGGCGCGGTGAAGTTGGATCCTTCGCCATCACCATCAAAGTGCTCTAACTGGCACAGACCTTGTCCATCGTGCCTCAAATTACACACGTTCAATCAGAGTGGGGGCTTGAAGAGATCTGTGGGAATATGTGGTCAAATTGTCATAGCGCCACCTATTGGTGACAGGAAGAAATTTTCAAAAACACCTCCCCTTTTAGGTTATTTTGACCGAGGTGAATGAAATTCACTAGATGTGTGGAAGATGTCACGAACTTCAAAAAAAGTCTCTTGTGGCCATGATTCAAACCTTACAGGAAGTCAGCCATTTTGATTTGAATCTGATCATTTGGCATTTTTTTTGGCCATTCGCATGTGTCATATTTGAACAAACTCCTTCTAGAGATTTCATCATATCGGCTTCAAACTTGGTGTACTGACTCTTGAGGCCTTAGTGATCAAAAGTTATCCAAAGCTTTTATGGCTCGTGAACGACATGGGCGTGGCAGCGCAGTGAATTTTGATATTTCGCCAGAAAACAGGAAACTGCCATAACTTCAGCATACATGCTCCCATCTTCATCAAACTTCCCATGTATTATAATAATACTGCCCCAGAGACATCTCCATAATCATATTCCATAAAAGTGAGAGCGCCACCTAGTGGCGCCAGGAAATGGCACGTTTTGTACTTAGATGTTGAACGTATGGTGGCTCAATCAGATGTCGCTGAGATTTACTTTGATGAGCCCAGAGACATGGCAGATGCTCAGTTCTGAAAATGGCATGCTCCCACCTCATGGGGTCCCCGTGGCAGGTCGGTGAAGTTGGATCCCTCGCCATCGTCATCTAAAGCATTGTAAGTTGGTCATGCCTCATCCGATCTGCCTCATATTACACACGTACGATCGGGGTGGCGTCCTGAAGAGATCTGCGGGATTATGTTGTGGAATTGTTGTAGCGCCACCTATTGGCGTCAACAGGAAATGTTCAAAGACACCTCCCCGTTGGGCTTTTCAGGGAAATTCGGGGAATTCGGCGTCAGCCGGGTCCCCCGAGTTGGCACGGGACTGCGAGGGCCCGTTATCACTACTTGCAGTTTTAATTAAATATTGAGAATCACTTTCAGTTAGCCTTCCATAAATTTTTTGAGTTATTGATCTTATTTCTGAAATTAGCTTTCCTTCTTCAGCATTTTTAGCCTTAGCAATCAAGCTTCCATGATTCCATTTGAATTTTAAAAGTTCCCAATTGTTACAGAAATTATTTTCCAATAAAGATTTTTGCCAAAAACGTTCAATTAATAACTGAACAGTTTTAGATACAGCACCATGTTATAGAATAGAGCTGTTCAGCTTCCAATATGAGCTTCTTTGGTGAATGTTCGGGTTTAGAGAGATTTGTGTTGAGTGCTTTGTGGTCTGTTAAGGGAGTAGTGAGGATATTGACATTGATGCTATTACTATCAAACTGATTAGAGATCAGCCAAAAGTCTATATGTGATAAACTAGTATGTGCTTTGTTGCTCCAGGTATATAAAACTCACACCGGGGTTTTTTCTCTCCATATATCAATTAAATCAAATTCATGCATAAATTGTATTAAATTAGAGGCCATAAAACTGTTGGATTGTGGAGGCCATCTGTCTTGAAGACCATCCAGAGCAATATTTAAGTCTCCCCCCCATCACTGTCATTGCATTTGGATATTTAGAGAGCCAATGTAAGAATCAAGATTCTATAACATCAAGCAATGCATCATTTTTGCCCTTTGAATTATACCCATACAAGTTAACTAGCAAGATTACAGTATCATTGTTATTAATAATCAAAATAAAGAAATGACCTTTAGGATCACCTTCAGAATGTAAAATGGCTCCATCAAAGGAGTTCCTCAGAATGGCAGTACCTGCAGCTCTTTCTGAGCCATGTGACAGCCAAATATCATTGCCCCACTGTACTTTCCATAATTGTGCATCGTTCTTAACTGAATGCATCTCTTGGAAAAAAAAGAAAAAAAATCACGTTTTTGCTGCTTTGCAAATAGAAATAAAGGTTTTTATTTGATATTCTGTCTCAGCCCCCTGGCGTTAAGTGAAAAGACAGAAAAATACAGTGTAACAAAAAAGCGCTAGAAAAAAGTGCTACGAAAAATAGAAAGTCTCAAGTATTAAAAGAAATATAGAAAACAAACTCGATCCCTTAATAAAACAAAATAACAATGCCACATAAACAGTCTCCTCATGAGGTAGATGAAGTGGTTTCAATAAGTAAACTCTTAAATTAAATTCATGTTATATTGTCTTGAACTTAAAGTCGAATCCTCGGTCTCCCTGAGTAGACCTCTTGGAGGAAGGCACAGATAGTTTCAAGTATGTGCAATAATGCAATGAAGGGCGACATTCATATAAAATAAATCAAATTACTTGAAGGCAAAAAAATAAAGCTGAATATCACCAGTTAGACTTTTTCCTCACTTTCCCCCACCTCAAGTGCAGGGCAACGCACTGGTGGTGGATGATGTGTAATCGGTCACATTGCTCTGGACGCATCTCCTTTCCATCAATGATGACACAGGTACCTGCAAAATATGCCTTCTTTCCCTCTTTCTTTACAGCATCAACCATGGGTCACAGCTTGTTACGTGTTGCTTTGTCATCAGCAGTTAAATCTTCAGCGAATCTCAGCTTATTATTTTTTTTTAGGCATTCACTCTTTTTTGCTGTTCTCCACAGAAGGTCCCTTGTGGATCTATTCGTGAAGCGGATTATGGTAGTCCTGGGCCTGTTTGGTGTCCCCTGGTATTCTCCTAGGCGGTGGACAATGTCAATGTCATCTGCAATTTTCTGCTGAGAGTCAGGTACCAAAGCACAGCAGATGTTGATGACCTTGGCCTTGATATCTTCTGGGTTGCTTTAAGGGACGCCATGGAGTCTGAGTTTCCATCTCCTGTACTGTATAGACTGTACATTTCTGCCTCATTGGCCTTAAGTTGCAAAACTGCTATTTGTTATTCATATCTTTCACTGGCAGTTTTGACTTTCTTCATATCAGACTTCAGTGACTCAACTTCTGAAAAAGCGAAATCAACTGACTTCTTGAGGGCCTCAATGCTCACTGCTGTTGGATTATTATGAAACTAAGTGTTCTTATTTGTCATCACACCATGTCATGCCATAGCCTTATGATATTTTAATCACTGCTTCGCTGCTGCTTGCTCATCAGAACAGAATGCACCACATCTGATTTTAACACTCGCTCGGGGCCAGCTAGAGCCGGTTGGCTACACATAGCAAGGCACTGATAACACTCAGGGTCGCACTCCCTGGCGCCAGGAGGATAACACTCAAGGATATGCACCCTGGTCGCAAGAGGAGTCAAGATGCATAAAAACTTATGATTTCCTTAGTTCGGGGCTTCGTCTCTCCAACTCTTAAAGTGGACGGGTCGAAGACTCAGCGCTGACTCTATACTCATCTTCCGTGACTCTAAAATAAATTGTTAACCATACGCTGTAGTTGCGTCTTCTGTCTTAGTACTGACTAACTTCCTTCCCCTGGAATAAAGTTCCCGGACGAAAGGACGTGGCAGTGCCCGGTCCCACAAATTGGGGGCTCGTCCGGGATTTCAGGCCTAAGTGAAGGAGGTTTTTTGCACCGAGGAAAAGTCTCTCACAGCTGGCGGCCGCCTAAACAAAAGGCAAGCAGAAAACCTTTTTAACAAAATTTCTGCACGTCCACCAGGACGTTTTGTTGGCTGTGTTAGACTGATCCAAAGTGTAATACTGTTTTTGGTAAAATAAAACACGGGAAATGAGCATGGAATAGTATTTAAAATTTATTATTATTATTATTATTATTATTATTATTACTTTTGAAGACAAGAATTTGGGTGTGGTTAGTACGGTTTAAATGTCCGTGGGGGCCTGATCCAACTCCCTAAAAAATGCCTAACCATCGGAAGTTTGGGTTTTAAGGTCCTTCTGTTAAACAAAATAACAGTAAAAGCATCTAGCTCCTATTAGCTCATGAGGGTTTGGGTTACAAGGTCCCTCAGTTATGACTGTTAATTTCTGAATTTACAGCCATAGCTGCAAAAGAACTACCCGTCGGAAGTTCGGGTTTTAAGGTCCCTATGCTGGCAGTAAGTTACTGCTAGCAGTAAAAGCAGCTAACTACGATACTTGATTAGGGTTTGGGTTTCGAGGTCCCTCAATTGTTGCTGTTGATTTCTGAATTAGTTTCCAATTTAACAACCACAACTGTAAAAGCTGCTAGCCTGTCGGAAGTTTGGGTTTTAAGGTTCCACTGTTATGAATATTAATGGTAAAAGCAGCTAACTCCGGTTATTGATTAGGGTTTGGGTTTAAAGGTCCCTCAGTTATAGCTGTTAATATTCTGTATTTTTAGCTATAATTGTAAAAGCGTCCAACCCGCAAGACGTCTCGAGATAAGTATAAAAAACAAAAAACTAAACAAAAGGGCCTGAATGTGTCTGAGTGAATGAAATACTGCGCCCTTGTTAAAAGAGTGTGTGTGTTACAAGTGCAGGGGCAGAAGGGAGGCCGGGTGTGCCTAAAGTTTGTGTGTGACTACTGAACAACTTTAAACATGTCTAAAGAGAAAAAAGAAGGCGAAGGAGGAGAATAGAGCTATTCTCCAGGGGTTTTGGGACATTATTTGTATGTGGGAAAAATAAAAATTTGACACACTTTTCCGGAAGGCGAAATTGAAAACAAATTACAACAATTTGACGAATGGGTGAAAGAATTAAAAGATAACGGACTGTTTGGTGCGCTAACGGGGCCCCCACCAACAGCCAACCAAAGGAAATGTTACATCATCTCTCTGCAAAATAGACAAGTACAGTTGAAATCCAAAATTGAAATAGCAACCAGAATGAACCGAGGGGAACTGGGAAAAGAAACTAACTGAGCTTTCTGAACATCTGAAATTAACAAAATTGCATTTCAGTAACTGTTTTTCCAGCTCTGGTCTGCCTGTACAAGCAGTGCAAGCTGATGTGTGAACTTCAGCCAATGCGGGAGGAGAAACAAGACAAGGACAGAAGAACGCGAAAGGAAGAACAAGATAAGGACCAGCAGTTGTTGAGGTGAAATAGAGAATGATTAAAATACGAATATGTTAATCAGGGGGCTCGAGACATTGTTCAGTAAGGAGAAGGAGGAAGAACCGGACGTGTGAAAAGAATAGGAAGCCTACAGAGGCAACAAGGAAGTAGGTATAAGGATGGAGGAAATGATATAAAATGTGTTTAATGTAGGTGAATTAAGCTGCTTAACTAGCCGGACAGAAAAAGAAACAAAAATTATGAAAAAAAAATCACAGAATGCTTGATATGATAGGAAAAAAGCTAGAATCCCCGCTCGGCAGCAGCAGAGGAAGGCAAGTGGAGTAATCTCCTTGCCAGTTATGTGACATTGTTGCTTACTATTTTGCTTTTTGCTTTCTGTGGTTGTTGTTGTATCCCCTGTATCCGAGCCCTTATCATCCAGTGCATCGACAAGGCATTGGGGTCCATCGAAACAAAAGGACCTCCCCCAGAGTATCAAATGACAGCAGTAGCTGAAAGAAGACCTCCGCTGGATGAGGGAGATGGAGAATTGGCTGAACAGGAAGAAGATCCTCCTGAGGACATGCTGATACAGCTGACGATGTCGGAGGAGGACGGCTTGGAAGAAGATGACATCGTTTAGTGGACAGGGTCTACAATAACTGATCACATGTTGTTAGAATAGAATTGCTTTGTTGTTTGCTGGTAAGCGTAATATATTAACTGATTATAGAAACTGTTAGTGATATTTCCACTTTGTTGCATACACAACTGTGAGACCACCGGAGACATGGCAGTGGGCTGGGGGACCCACTCACGTGACAGCCGGAAGCGGCACAGTTCCTACATAGGTTAGATACACTACACTATAGTAGTGGCGTGCTTTTAGAGCACGCCAACAGGGGGATTTGTTGGATTATTATGAAACTAAGTGTTCTTATTTGTCATCACACCATGTCATGCCATAGCCTTATGATATTTTAATCACTGCTTCACTGCTGCTTGCTCATCAGAACAGAATGCACCACATCTGATTTTAACACTCGCTCGGGTCCAGCTAGAGCCAGTTGGCTACACATAGCAAGGCACTGATAACACTCAGGGTCGCACTCCCTGGCGCCAGGAGGATAATACTCAAGGATATGTGCCCTGGTCGCAAGAGGAGTCAAGATGCATAAAAACTTATGATTTCCTTAGTTCGGGGCTTCATCTCTCCAACTCTTAAAGTGGACGGGTCGAAGCCTCAGCGCTGACTCTATGCTCATCTTCAGTGACTCTAAAATAAATTGTTAACCATACGCCGTAGTTGCGTCTTCTATCTTAGTACTGTTTGACTAATGTCCTTCCCCTGGAATAAAGTTCCCGGACGAAAGGACGCGGCAGTGCCCGGTCCCACACTGCGTTCCTGTTGATCATGTCCTTCAGGTCATGTGCACGCACATTAATTGCTGTGACAATGTTAATCTGTAAGTCTGCCAAAGACATCTCAGCTTTCTGTTTTTTTTCTTTCAGTTTAACCGGTGTGTCAGGGGCAGATACAGGCAGAGGTACAGGATCAGCGTTTTGACTACCAGCGTGTGTTTCAGAGACCACGTAATCGTGTTCGGTGTTAGCTGAGGCAATAGTTGTGGATGCGGTACTAGCTGAGGAGATGGCTGGTGTCTCATGAATATTTAAAGGCACTCCAAAGATCATACCTTCTTTGTGAACTAGGGGTTCTTTCTCTTCGCATTTCTTTCTTTCTTTGTTCTGCATCCTGTTGATGGAGGATGAAGCTGCCCACGTAGTGGCGGTGTCGCTCTCTCTAGCTGAGCTGCATTTGTATGCTCCGGACGGCAGAGAGGGGGATTAAGTCCGTATTAACTGAAGGATGAGTGTTTGAAAAGCTGGCAGACCGTCTACACTCATCTAAACCATCTACACTACTGTTCGTCAGTATTTAGAGCATAGTATTAAGAGTTGCAAAATAAAGGTGAGGGATAGAGCTCCAAAAAACTGCTCGGCCACAAGAGCATCTGTCTGCCATGGTCACCATCTTGGCCCCCCCCATACCGTGTGGTGGATGTGGAGACACTTGCACCTACATACACCTCCATTTTGAATCCTCGCGGGGAGCCACCATCTTGGTGTAACCACCCACGTGGCTTCACCCCTCCCCTTTATTCTCTCTAGCTGGCACACACACATACACACGTGCATGCTCATTACTGATGTGGTAGTTTTTTTCTGTGGAAGTAGATAAGATTTACTGTTGTTTATTTATTTCGAGTGTTAATGTCAATTGACATTGTGGATGAATTAACCAGTATTATATTTGAGGCTACTGAATCTTATGGTTATTGTTTGTGATACTTTCAAGGGATTGCTGGTTGGCAAAGGTCAGTGCTCGGATCTCAAACCTCTCTTATATCGTGAGACTGATATAACTGGGTTGGCTCTCGGTCCCTGGTTTACAGGGTGGTGCCCCATTTTTAATTAAATTATGAATAGTCCCATTATTAATCAAAATCAATAAATTTATCTGATTGATAATTTGATTAATCTGATTTATTCAATAAACCAATTGATCCGATTATTTAATTATTTAGATTCATTTACTTTCACACGCATATGAAATAATATCGCTGAGAACCAATCCTTGCCCTACCCGTGCACAACATAACTGTCATCACTCTTAGAGTCAATCGTCCAGAGAAAGCTGTGAATTTCTTGATGACATTGTGCACAGTGGACGCATGAACATTAAGGTCTCTGGAGATGGACTTGTAGCCTTTAGGTTGATTATGTTTTTTGCAATTTTGACTCCCAAATCCTCATTCAACTATTTGCTCAGTGTGGTACACACAGACACACAACACAATGGTAGTCAACTTTTCTCCATTTGAACTGCTTGCAAGTGTCATTTCTATATTGCCAGCACCTGTTACTTGCCACAGATGAGTTTAAATAGAAATTACAGGAGCATCACATGCTTGACATGCAAATATTTCTCACAATTTTAATTTCAATCATTTTGTCCAGTCCAGAGTTTTGTGTAGAATGACATCAGGTTTGACTTCTGTGGGACCGGGCACTGCCGCGTCCTCTTGTCCAGGAACTTTATTCCAGGGGAAGGAAGTTAGTCAAGCAGTACTAAGATAGAAGACACAACTACGGCGTATGGTTAACAATTTATTTTAGAGGCACAGAAGATGAGTATAGAGTCAGCGCTGAGGCTTCGACCCGTGCACTTTAAGAGTTGGAGAGACAAAGCCCCGAACTAAGGAAATCATAAGTTCTTATACATCTTGACTCCTCCTGGGACCAGGGCACATATCCTTGAGTGTTATCCTCCTGGCGCGAGGGAGTGCGACCCTGAGTGTTATAAGTGTCTTGCTATGTGTAGCCAACTGGCTCTAGCTGGACCCGAGCGAGTGTTAAAATCAGATGTGGTGCATTCTGTTCTGATGAGCAAGCAGCAGCGAAGCAGTGATTAACATATCATAAGGCTATGGCATGACATGGTGTGATGAGAACTAACACTTAGTTTCGTAATAATCCAACACTTCTTTCTCTGCTTTTTTGTGCTGTTTTAATGCAAACAAAATAAATAAACAAGTGAATACCAAAGCATTTTAATTGCATGTTAATTTCTGGGAAAAGTGGTGCATAACCTGACAAAGGTACAGGGGCACCAATATTTTTAGGCATGTGAATATGGTTTTATGTCAAACAAACCAACAGCCACTGCAACTCAGTGCACATATTCAAATAATAACTTCACTTAAGGTCAGGTGAGTACAACATTCATGTATACACCTTTTAACTAGACATAATGTCACAAAAAACATCACATACACTTTCAGTTCCAACTTCACTGCACAATCACCACTAAATTATGAATTTGTTTTCATTAAGAAAAACTTTCATATTGCCATAATGAGACAATTAAAACCACACAAACCGCTATCCAAAAGGGACATGTTGTGAAGCATTCATATATTTAAGTCCATATTTGGAAAACACAGAATTATACACAGAGAACTGTGAACGAGCCTCTTGATGAACAACTGGAGCATAAAATACTTCAGTTATGTACAGTATGTGGTAATATTGAGAGCAGCATTGGAATTGAACAGCACAAAAATTAAACATCACCTGAGCTATCAATCCTGTCCCTACATGTCTACATGAATCAGTAACACCATCCTTTAACAATCAGACATTTTAGAACATTTCACTGTTTTTCTATGTCTTTGAAGTCATCTCTGCTGATCATTTCTTCCTTTTGTCACTCCCCCACAATTATATCAGGTTGTCTGCTGCTGTTAGGCCTTCCTACCTCAAGAGGGCCCCTTTCATCCATAGTCCTGCTATCTGCAATGATACTGACCTGGTGGTAGATCTCCTCATGTGGGTGGGAGTTCTGCATGGCCAAGTAGATAGTGGAGTTGGGTGGTGCCAGCAGGTACTGGGGGAAGGAAGGAGGCAGGTTTTGAATTAATAAAAAATCCTGGCTGAAAAATCCAAATGAAGGGAACACTTCAGGGGCTTGTTCCAGAAGTTAGGTTCAGTGGCTAACCCTAACCCTTAACTCTTGAATGTCTTAAACCTGTGATGGGGAAAACTCAGGTGTTTTGGAACGGAAAACTGATGTTTCTCATCACAGGGTTAATCAACTCAAGAGTTTGTTAAACCTGGTTTCTGGAATAGCCCCCAATCCTGTTACAGCATGAATACATACATGCATAAAACTGAAATCGGTATGCCAGTTTAGTGCCAATACGAGATTATGATCTTCGTTTGCTTGCCACAATATTTAACAGGATTTGAAGGTGAATTAATCATTATAAAAAACCTTGTACACAAACAAATATGGTATATAGATATATATGGATACACACACACACACACACACACACATACATATATACATATGTTTATATATATATATATATATAAATAAACATACACACCTCTTTAAAGTGCTGAGGCAGTACATCTTTTGGACAAAGAAAGTGGGATACACTTTTCTGATTTTTCACGGCAACTACTACCAGGACTACAGCCACTGTGATGAAGACAATTGTCACAATGGCTGCCGCCCATGGAGCCTCTTCTTCTGCAGAAAAATCAGACCAGTAACAGCAGAAGTAAACAGTATGTTTTTAGTTTTTATTTACCTCTACTTGTCATTTTCTGGAGCATTATGAATTATTATGACAGCCCCACAAATATGGAAAACACTAAAATTTAAACTATTTTTATATCACTCAATTAAACAAATAATAATTAAAGGATCAATAGCTATACATTATAGCTTGTACATTTTAAGGATTAATTCTAGGGTCGCTGTATTTGATTGCATTTCATTACGCAAATAAAACTGCTAAAGTACATATTATTTAGACTAACACTAGCATTAGCAGGTTTAAAGTTTGCCTTGGTCCATCTTACCATCTTAGTACAGTGTCTTAGCATCTAGCCTGCTAACATACTGTATGTTAGTACTCCAAGAGCAAAGACCTCCACCAAGGCTGAACATTTGCATAAATCATGACGAGTATACGGATCTGGATCTAATTGTTGCCTGTTACCACAATGGCTAAAATGAATGTAAGAATGATTTACACAAATGTCAGCTGCTTGCTACCATGACCTGCTGATCAAATCCTTTCAAGCGATGCTGAAAGTTGCATGTAGATCCAAGGATTTACAGCAGATCATACATACATATACAGTCAGGTCTATAAATATTGGGACACCGACACAATTATAATCTTTTTGGCTCCATACACCACCACAATGGATTTGTATATGCGCCTCCCACTTTTTAAGGGACAAAAAGTAATGGGACAATTGGCTGCTCAGCTGTTCCATGGCTAGGTGTTCCCTCATTAAACCATTTTCCCAGGAGCAGATAAAAGGTCTAGAGTTCATTTCAAGTGTGCTATTTGCATTTGGAATCTGTTGCTGTCAACTCTCAATATGAGATCCAAAGAGCTGTCACTATCAGCGAAGCAAGCCATCATTAGGCTGAAAAATCAAAACAAACCCATCAGAGAGATAGCAAAAACATTAGGTGTGGCCAAATCAACTGTTTGGAACATTCTTAAAAAGAAAGAATGCACCGGTGAGCTCAGCAACACCAAAAGACCTGGAAGACCACAGAAAAAAACTGTGGGGGATGACCGAAGAATTCTTTCCCTGGTGAAGAAAACATCCTTCACAACAGTTGGCCAGATCAAGAACACTCTCCAGGAGGTAGGTGTATGTGTGTCAAAGTCAACAATCAAGAGAAGACTTCACCAGAGTGAATACAGAGGGTTCAACACAAGATGTAAACCATTGGTGAGCCTTAAAAAACAAGAAGGCCAGATTAGAGTTTGCCAAACAACATCTAAAAAAGCCTTCACAGTTCTGGAACAACATCCTATGGACAGATGAGACAAAGATCAGCTTGTACCAGAGTGATGGGAAGAGAAGAGTATGGATAAGGAAAGGAACTGCTCATGATCCAAAGCATACCACCTCATCAGTGAAGCATGGTGGTGGTAGTGTCATGGAGTGGGCATGTATGGCTGCCAATGGAACTAGTTCCCTTGTATTTATTGATGATGTGACTGCTGACAAAAGCAGCAGGATGAATTATGAATGTGTTTCAGGCAATATTATCTGCTCATATTCAGCCAAATGCTTCAGAACTCATTGGACGGCACTTCACAGTGCAGATGGACAATGATCCGAAGCATACTGTGAAAGCAACCAAAGAGTTTTTAAGGCAAAGAAGTTGAATGCTATGCAATGACCAAGTCAATCGCCTAACCTGAATCCTATTGAGCATGGATTTCACTTGCTGAAGACAAAACTGAAGGGAAAATGCCAAAAGAACAAGCAGGAACTGAAGACATTTGCAGTAGAGGCCTGGCAGAGCATCACCAGGGATGAAACCCAGCGTCTGATGTGCAACCAAGTATTAAAAAAGTTTGATTTATGATTGTTAATTTGTCCCATTACTTTTGGTCCCTTAAAAAGTGGGAGGCACATATACAAACTGTTGTAATTCCCACACCATTCACCTGATTTGGATATAAATACCCTCAAATTAAAGCTGAAAGTCTGCAGTTAAAGCACATCTTGTTAATTTTATTTGAAATCCATTGTGGTGGTGTATGGAGCCAAAAAGATTAGAATTGTGCCGATGTCCCAATATTTATGGACCTGACTGTATAATTTAAAAATTTGCTTTTGTTGCTAGCAAAAGACACTTACCATTAGTGGTACTCTCACAAACAATTCTGCTCGGCTTGCTGGGGTTGTGGTTAAACTCCGTGTTGATTTGGACTTGGACACAGTACTTGGTCCATGGGTCCAGGTCATTCAGAATCACCCGGTTTTGTTGTACATTGCTGATATGTCTGACCTGTAGAAAGCAGCAGAAAAGGGGTCAGTGTAGTGGAGTCCATTTGCACTTGCCTGAAATGTGTCTTGAAATACATGTACTGCCTCTGTGGTGTAGCAATAAAACAATATAAAACAATAAACAATAAAAAACAAACTTATATTGTTAAATTTTTTTTCTTTTTTTAGACACCAAAAAAACGTACAACGCATGATAATGACACAAAAATGGGAAGATATAGGTGGGTAAAGGTAATTGACATGAAATAGAGACATTAACTGTAGATTCATGGTGATTTAAATGAATGGTTGTTGTAAAGAGGTAGCTGAGTGGAGGGGGTATGAAAGTAGTTAAATCTATAAATTTGAAGTTAGATAAATGATGAAAGCAAGAAAAAAGAGTAAGCAAAGCATGCATAGTCGCATAGTATGCATAGCAAATGCATAGTTCAGTCTCAAACACAAGGAGTAAGATGTTCCAAGTTGCCCATTAGTCTGGGTTAACTGTAACATGTCCTTGGGTGAAACATAACTACTATACTGAAAGCTGGTCAGAATCAGAATCGCCTTTATTGTCATTCTATGCTTACAACTGAAATTCTGGATGCTGCTCCCTCGGTGCCTTTAGAAAAATTTTCTAAAGAATATATGTGTAAAAAATGTATTTACAACTATTGTAACAGTAAGAAAATAAGAATAGTGCAGTTATGTTAAAAACAATAACATAAATAGAAAATAAAAAGTGGAGGAAAATATAAGCAGTCTTGCACATGAATGTAGATAGTATTGAACAGAATGTAAATTATTGCACAGTTCCCAGCATTGATTTCACATGTAGGGGTGATGATTATTGGCCAGTCCTTGTGGTCCTGGCTTTTAGATTGTTCATTGTAGTGATAGCTCTGGGGAAGAAGCTATCGCTCAGTCTATTAGTCTGAGCCCTGTGAAAACTGTAACACCATCCTGAGGGTAACAGCTCAAACAGGTGGTTGCTGGGGTGAGAGTAGTCCTTGATGATGTTGGTAGCTCTGCTGAGGTAGCGAGAGCTGGCTATGTTCTCCAGGCTGAGCAGAGAGCAGCCAGTGATCTTCTGAGCTGTGTTGGTCACTCTCTGCAGGGCTCTCCTGTCCACTGCCGAGCACCACGCATACCACGCTGCGGTAATGCAGTACACCAGGATGCTCTCTATGGTGGCTCTGTAGAAGGTCACCAGCAGCTTCTCCTCCAGGCTGTTCCTCCTAAGCACCCTCAGGAAGTGGAGTCGCTGTCCTTAATCCAGTGGCAGATGGGGGAGGAGAGACCCAGGTGCAGAAGTTTCTGCACCAGGATCTCAGGGATGATGTTATTGAAGGCTGAGCTGAAGTCCAGGAAGAGGAGCCTCACGTAGCTCCCCAGGTGCCCCAGGTGCTCCAGGTGGCTCAGCGTAGAGTCCAGTGCTATGGTGATAGCGTCCTCTGCTGATCTGTTTGCCCTGAAGGCAAACTGGTGGGGGTCAAGAGTGGGTGGTAGATAGGCCCTGATGTGTTGAGAAACTAGTCTCTCGAAACACTTCATGACTACAGGCGTAAGTGCAACAGGCCTGTAGTTATTGAGGCTGCCTGCTACTGACCTTTTGGGAGCGGTGATGATGGTTGAGGCTTTTAAGCAGACTGGGACGATGCCTTGTGACAGGGACTGGTTGAAGATTTTGGTGAAGACTCCAGTCAGTTGGTCGGCACAACTCTTAGTACCTTACCAGGTACTCCGTCAGGGCCTGCTGCCTTCCTGAAGGGGCCAGGGCCAGTCGCTGTCCCTTGACTCGAAGGCGGTGTTGCGGCTTTTTAAGAGAGATTGTACTTCACTGTTCATCCAAGGTTTCTGGTTGGGAAAAACCCAGACCCTTTTATTGAGTGTAACAGTGTCAATGCAGTTCTTAATGAAAGAGAGTACGGTATCAACATGCTCTTGGAGGTTGTGGCTGTAGAATAAGTCCCAGAGAGTGTTTGAGAAGCAGTCTTGCAGCTGTGAGAGGGCTGTTTCAAGCGAAGTTTTTATTGTCTTGGATCCTGCTTTGTTTGCCTTCGCAGGGTGGTGTAGGTGGGGGTGAGGGACAAGCAAAGATGGTCAGGTCCAGCGAGATGGGGGAGGGGAGGGGCTCTGTAAGCATGTTGGAATAAACATGGTCCAAAGTATTCTTCCCTCTGGTGGCAAACTTCACATAATGGACGAATATGGGGAGCGCAGCCTTTAAGCATGCTTGGTTGAAGTCGCCGGCAACAGTAAAGACTCCATCAGGGTGGGCGAGCAGCTGTTTGTTTATGATAGTCAGCAGGAGGCTAAGGGCCATGCTAACATTAGCATCTGGTGGGATGTAGACAGCTATTTTGTTGCAAAATTCTTGAGGCAATTCCAAAGCACCTTACAACTAAATTAGTACAGCCATTTTTGTCATGGTGGCCAAGTGGGGAATCAAGTCCCTAAACAGAATGGTTAATAATGTTTTGCCATTCACAGTATACCATATAGAATCCATAAATGTAGGAGATCTACTGAGAGATTAAAAAAAACAGTGTATCCACCTTTTCCTTCAGGCTGTCCTTCCAGTAGGTGATGTTGTAAGTGGCAAACATGTATA
Source organism: Psettodes erumei (assembly GCA_016785225.1). Lineage (NCBI taxonomy): Eukaryota > Metazoa > Chordata > Actinopteri > Pleuronectiformes > Psettodidae > Psettodes > Psettodes erumei. Next base: position 183,886 of record JAFBJZ010000936.1, read on the forward strand.
CATTCCGGAATGCTGAGATTGCAAACACCGGATCTTCGATGCTGGCTTCAATAGTTGCCCCATTGGAGAGGAGAGAGACATTGGATGGACCAACAATGGCTGAGGAAGAAAGAAAGTAGAGTTTCTTTATTGGTAAAACATAAAGAGGAAGCTGTTTCTTCAGATAAAACAAAGCCAAGGTCTTCTATCAAAACCAAACGGAGCAACATAGTCATTCATTAGTCATCCCTTGGAATAGATATTCTTATTTCTCTGAATCAGTTAAATCCTACCACCTCTATGAGACATGCATGTTTTCTGATAATACACAATTTATTTGTGCCTGGAAATAAATTCCAGACTTCTTTTTTCAAAACTTAAAGTTACTTTTATTCAACCAGCAAGTTCTTTCTTGTTTGGAAATGACAGGTGTCTCCTAGAAGATAATAAAACAATGTACAAAAGGCATCCTTGTGGAAAAAAATACTTCTCAGCTTTTATTTACATTTGAACAAAAATTGGCATGTCCAAAATTATTCATACCCTTCTCAATAATCAATCAAAAAGCCTTTTATTGGCTATTACAGCTATAATTGCTGACCAGCTTTTTGCATGCCCCCACTGGTATTTTTGCCCATTCATCATTAGCGATGAGTTTCTTCTTCTTTGACCAGATGAGCATTTGCAAAGGCCAAGCAGACTTTTTTGTGCCTTATCTGGAGAAGTGGCATCCTCCTTGGTCTGTGTGCGTGGAAATCCAGCAGTGTGCAGTGCCCATTGGATTGTCTGCTTTCAGATGTTGCCTCCAGCAGAGCCCAGATTCACCAGGAGGGCCTCTCCTCACCGAGAGGACCTCTCTCACTATCCTCCTGGCCAGCATCGGTGTCACTTTTGGCTTTGGACCACATTGTCTGAGATTTTCCACAGTGCAGAATGTCTTGTATTTTTAGTAATACTTTGCACTTTAGCCACTGGAACTTGAAAACATTTAGATGGCCTCATAGGCCTCATCCTTCCCTGACTTGTGAGCAGCCACAATGTGCAGTGACTGTCCACAAACCAACTGCACAGAGCTGCTGTTTTTCCCTTGTTGAGATGATTAAAACAGTTGTTACCAACAAATCAGGGTAATTAGATACTTTAGGTATAGAACTGGTATAGAACTTTGGATTTTCACATAGACTGTGACAGTTTGCAAAGGGTATAAATAATTTTAGACATGCCAATTTTTGTTGAAAAAAAAGTTGAGAAAATCATTTTTCTCATAATGATGCCTCTTGTACATCATCTTATTATCTTCTGGGAGACACCTGTGTCATTTCCAAAAAGCTTACTGGTAGAATAAACATAACTAAGTCAAAATATGCCAGGGGTATGAATGATTTCAGACTTCAGTGTATCCAGCAGACACAGAGCTACATTACCATTTATTTGGAGTCATGTTTAAGGCGACTTGATCAAAGATTCCACTCTTCACTCTCTGTTTTTTGCCTCCACCAGCTCCTGAAGGGAATATCTGGTTCGTTAGCTGCTAGATCCCCCACTGTGGTCACCAGCTAGTCTCTAACTGTGTCCTCCTTCTGAACTAGGCAGATGGCCGAGAGTGTTTTTTTAAAGCTTGTTTTTTGAAAACAGTTGCCTTAGGAAGTAAGGCTATTGAAAGTGGTGAGACTAAAACAGAACAGTGATGTGAAAATAAAAAATGTAGGGTAGTTTTTTTAGTAACCCAAATTACATTTCTAATTTTTTTTAAAATCAACATTCACAAAATATGAATAATATGATACAATGCAATATGAAAAATCAATCTGATAATATTTTTTACAAGATGTTTTTTTGAGAGCAAATCATCTGTATTTCCAGATAGAAGTGTCACTGTACAACTGTGTCATTTGTACAGATTTGTACAGCAATTTTCTTGTGAAAAGTCATGCAGCAGAATTTCTACTTACTATCTTTGTCCAAAGTAATGCTGTTACTTTCCACCCAGGCAGAGGTCTCTGACCCTGACTGTGCCCTCACTCTGGCGGTATACTTTCCATACTGAATGATGGATGAATGGCTTGAGACATTGGGGTGAGTGAAGTCACATTCCAGTTTGGAGATGTTCACACAGCCTAGTTTGTAGCCTACACTGTAGGCTGTGTCTGAAGTTCTGTGGACAAACACCATATTACAAAATCTGCTAACAGTTGATAATTCTGAGTGCCAGGGATGTGACTGAGTGACCCTTGAAATGATAAGATAGTGAAATCAGTAATAAAGCTGATTGCTTTATTAGTCAAATGATGTTAAAATGATTTATCATTTGTCACTTTTTAAAGCTAAAATATCCAAAATCATCCAGGTCCAGTTCGGTTGGTTTAGCTTTGTCTACTTTGTACTGTATCCTGAATACAACAAGCTATTGGAATATGAAAATTGTGGAAAATGTTTTATTACTATAGACAGAATGAATATTTCATAAATCAGTAATGAAAAACCAGAGATGGCTTATAGGTGCCGATAATAGTGCTGACTCACTTATACTCAACTGTGAAGACCAGGCTGCTGGCTGCCCCTTTAGGTGGATTCCATCTTAGCACCAGATTCATGTTGTAGGAGGTCAAGTGGACATTTGTGGGTCTGCTAAGGATTCCTGATACCACTGCACAGTCCAAACACAATGTAACAAAAAGTGAGAATAATAACAGAAATTCTCAGGAATGGAGAGGACTGTAGATGCTTAGAGCTGGTGTAAAGGCATGGGAATTTTTTCTTGACATACTTTGCCTCCTTAATACCAATAAATCATGGTCTGAATGCCATAGTTGATGACTGATGATAACTGATAATACCTGATGCCCATGTGCATTCCTTCATGCATGACTACTTCCAGCATAACAATGCCACGTCACAGAGCAGAAATCATCACAAACTGGTTTAATAAACATGACAGTGAGTTCAGTCAGTGACCAGATATGAGGCTAATTTAACACCTGTGGCATGTGATAGAACAGGAGATTGGCAGCATGAATGTGAAGCTGACAAATCTGCAGAAATGATGTGGTGCAATCATGTCATGGAGCAGAATCTAAAAGGAAAGTTTCCAACATCTTGTTGAATCCATGACAAGAAGAACTGAGGCTGTTTTAAGAACAAAGACAGGAACTTCCCAGCATGGTGTTCCTAATAAAGTGCTTGGAAAGTAAATATACGATACTTGAATAAACCAACAGTAGAACTAACTACATGTGATGTTTTGATCATTCACCTGGTGTCAAAGGTCACTCTTCACTGTTGTCTTCGCTTCCACGTTTCAGCTACAGAAGTAATTCTAATGGGTTTTTTTGTCAGTAACTAAAAACAGATTATCTGAGTGCTGCATATTTAACAAGTTGATCAACCTTTTCTATTTCCACTCAGCAACAAAAGTCATAGTAACAAAATATCCTTCAACGAAGTACCTCTACGAAAACGACTTTGAACTGACAGCTCCATTGTGTTTTACTTTACTGGCGTCGTCCCTCTAATAGGTGGAAGTGCTCTTATCATCCAGCTACACACACAAACGAATATTACCTCGGGATCCACAGAGTGTTGAAAGCGCCAGGATAACAGCACAGACGGTTGCTGACATGTTTTCTGGCAGTTTATAACCCAGTCAAGTTGAGTGGATGAGGACTTTTAGTTATAAACCGTGTATTTCCTGGTAACATTCACTAAAAGCAGCCGGGTAAGTCCCCGGAAATGAAACGGCTCTCTGCGCAGAAAGTAGTGGTGGACGGATCGATCCAAATATCGACCGTATCGATACCAAGTAGGTATCGGTATCGGATCGATACTAGCCTGGTGAGATCGATTCTTTACTTTAAGTTCCGCTCTTGTTTGCAATGCTGCGGTTTCGGCAAAGAGGAAAAAGCCAGGTCGACGGACTCGTCGCTCCTGTGTCAGCGCAGAGCAGGCACAATCCCCCCCTTGTGTGATGTTGCGCCGTCACATGAGTTACGTGACGTGACTTAGACGCGCAAGGCAAAACGATTTTTCTTAAAACATTTGATAATAATGCATTTTCTATTTAATTACAAACTTTCCCCTAATCCTGTTCTGGGTTTTAACTATTTAATAATAGAAAAGGAAACTCACAAAACACTTAAGGTCATGAAAATTAATTGAGATTTAGCAATTCAATGACGCATCCAACTTGTTGATTGATAAGTATCGGTATCGGTATCGGCGACACTGGCCCATATTTACTTGGTATCGGATCGATACCAAAATATGCACTATCGCACGCCACGAGCAGAAACGTCTGGGGCAGCAGGGCTTCATGTAATGTACCCGCTGTAAAAAAAAAAAAAAAAAAAAAAAGTCACTCATTTCAACTGTCGTTATTAAACAAGAGGTGTTACTACAAGTGTTCAGAGCAACTGTTTTTTTTCTTGCTTTTTTAAAAAAAAAAATATGTGCGTGTTTCTGTGTTAGATAGGATAGTACTTAATGGACAGGCGATAGTGTGCAGTGAACATCTCAGACAATGTAACTCAACTTTATTGCCAGTACAGGGCTCTGACAATTTGTGGGGAAGAAGCTATTGCAGAACCTTGCAGTACGTGTCCTGATGCAACGGATCGGGCCGCCATTTCAACATTACAAAACTCCAGCTGCGGTGAGTGGTGTGTAACGACTGCCTAAGCATTAACGACACCAGTCGATGTTGATGTAAACAGAGTCCGCCGCTATTGATTTTAACAGAGCTCTCGGTGTCCGCAATGAACGCTGTTCAGCCTGTTCAGCCTGAAGCGTCTGTAGCTTGATAGGCAAGTCGGAGATATTCCGGTGCAGCAACGTCTCCACTAAGATTAGCGCACAAAACAATTAAATCTACTCCATTCAATTTCAGTAGTTGAGTATTGTGGTGTTGTGATAAGTGGTAGGTGATGAGGGAACTTCAAACCCAACCCTAATCAATAATCGGAGTTAGCTGCTTTTACCATTATTTTTGTTTAACAGAAGGACCTTAAAACCCAAACTACCGACGGTTAGGCATTTTTTAGGGAGTTGGATCAAGCCCCCACGGACATTTAAACCGTACTAACCACGCCCGAATTCTTGTCTTTAAAAGTAATAATAATAATAATAATAATAATAATAATAATAATAATAAATTATAAATACTATTCCATACTCATTTTCCGTGTTTTATTTTACCAAAAACAGTATTACACTTTGGATCAGTGTAACACAGCCAACAAAACGTCCTGATGGACGTGCAGAAATTTTGTTTAAAAGGTTTTCTGCTTACCTTTTGTTTAGGCGGCCGCCAGCTGTGAGAGACTTTTCCTCGGTGCAAAAAACCTCCTTCACTTAGGCCTGAAATCCCGGACGAGCCCCCAATTTGTGGGACCGGGCACTGCCGCGTCCTTTCGTCCGGGAACTTTATTCCAGGGGAAGGAAGTTAGTCAAACAGTACTAAAATAGAAGACGCAACTACGGCGTATGGTTAAGCAGTGATTAACATATCATAAGGCTATGGCATGACATGGTGTAATAACAAATAAGAACAATTAGTTTCATAATAATCCAACAGTGATATAAGCAATGGCACAATAAGACACCAAGACCATTACAAGTGAAAGTTCTTTACAAAGGTACTAGCAACAAAATGGAACCAGGAAGTCAAATGTCAATATGCACAGGGGACCAGGATTATATTGTTGATCATTATTATTAATGCATGTAAACTAAATTTTAACATTTTAGCTTGTCAAGGAGGATGTAGGAAATGATACTGTTTTATACAATATATTTTAAGTATAACAATTTAATCCTATTTTAAATATCAATGCATCACATAGTGTACAGTGATCATATGTGTTAATATCAAAAGCTATGATATATAATTTAGTTGGAATCAAAAGTACATTCCTTCTGAAATGCCTTGGTTAGTGCATTTATATAAAGTAATATAAAGTGGAAATAGTCAAGTAAATTACAGCACTGATTAGTCTAATTTAGGCCACTGTGTTTGCTATCAAGTTATTTCTAACCCAATGCTGTGCTACATTGTTGGCTGTATGAGAGACAAACAAACAGATCCAACCCTGAAATGGAATTTTATTAGTGACTCAACAAAAATGTACAAAAATGCAAAATCAATGTTGATTATAACAGTTGCCTACAAACTTGTGACTGGCTATAGCAAAGCAAAGCTGTAATTACATTACAGTGTTAGCGTCAATGCTAATGTTAAAACAACAACTCTTCTCCACCGCAGTATGCTTTATTCACCGAATGATTTTCAGCTATCTGGCCTTCATAAGGGTGAACAAAATATGTTTCCATATCTTGTGCACATCATGGTGGTATATCACCTAAATGAAGACATCATCATCCAGTAAAAGGCAAGATATCAAATACATTTGGTGTATAGAACATGGTGTACTGGAGAGAAATTGTACAGCTGCTTACTCCTACATGAAGTATTCCGTGCAAAATACATTTAGAGTCAGAGGATGGAAATACTGGCATAAAGACAGAGATATAACAATTAAAAGGACATCTTTGATATTAAACCATGAACTTTTGTCACAACTTCTTCCAGTTCTTAATACCAGTCAGATAAATTGAACCCTACTCAGACAAGGTCTTCTGGTCTTTAGCTTCAGTTGTCACTCCTATTCTTCCACATCAGAGTTTTAGTTTTAGGGCCAATTCACAGTCTTCCTCTCCACCCTCAAAGCTGCTCCTCAGTGGATGCTTTGCAGTCAGTAGGCAGTTGGTAAAGCCTTATGTAGCTGTTTAATGAGTGTAGATAAGAGAAACAATGACAGCCACAGACAAACTTAGATACGACTGATAATAGACTCATTTGTTTGATCTTATGTAGTTTTGATTATTGCAATACATGTAATGGGCAAAGCAGTCAATCAAACTTTTTAAATGTACTGGAGTATGTATATTGTGACATCCAGATGCACCTGGATACTTGTCATACAGAACAACAAACAAGTCCTGTATCAGAGGATTGACAAAACAAATATGGAATATAGTTGCATATACTACCATACTATACTTTAGATTAAAAAATGTGTTTAACATGGGGCTAAAACTAATGTTTGTTTTCATTACTGAATAATCTAATGTTTACATTTTGTTTTTGTCTATTACTAGGGTCAAGAACCTAAAGTCAAACTAAATAACAATTATTTTTACTTTATCATTATTTACTTTTTGTTGCACATTGGATAATCTTTCAAAGAGAACACATCTCATCTTGGAGTTTGAGGTGATGACTGAAAAATGTATTTAGTCAATTAAAATATGCATCACATCACTATGTCAACAGCATTTGCTGAAACTTACCAAGCTGTAGATGAATGCTAAAAGCTGATTTGGAACAAACGTACAAACCTGAGCAGAGGAAATTTACTTTCAAAAAGTGGATCAGGTCTCCCAACTCAGTTACTACTGATAGCTTTGTTGCAGGTCAGTATTCACAGATGGTGAATACATGAAACAATTGTCCAGTAAAATATCATCTCCCCCTTCTTTCTCTCATCTCCCTTTCAACCCATCTCGTTGATCCCCCCCCCACACACACACACACACACACACACACACACACACTGAGTTTGGTTCTGCTGGAGGTGTCTTCCTGTTGAAAGGAAGTTCTTCCTCTTCATTGTCACAAAGGGCTTGCTCATTGTGAGAATTGGTGTCTTTTTTTCTTTTTAACGCTGTAAGGGCCTTACCTCACTGTGTAAAGTGCCCTGACATAATGCATGTTGTGAACTGGTGCTATACAAATAAAACTGGATTGGAATTCAGCTTGCCTTTGATGACAGATGAGTCAAGTGATGTAAACAATATTGAGCAGAAAGCGCTGTTAAGCAGACACACTGTGTGAACTTTGATGAGCCGCTGGAGTTGATACCACTGAAAGGCAAAACTTGGGGAGGGGGCATTTATGAGGTTGTTGTGATTCTTCAAAAGCCAAAAAATAAACACCACCCATATAGTGTCGGTAGCATTGTGTCAAACATGGGTCAAATTGTTGCCTTTGGACTAATAAAAGTCGGGGTTTGGGGGGCAACATTCATTATTTGCACCAGCTTTCTTCCCTGCATTTGGCAGCTGTAACTGGTGCTTTTAGTCTTGATTCTATTTAACTTCTTCATATTATTGTATTATTATAGTTTGCACTTTGTTAAATATGTCGCTCTGTTGAAAGTAAACTTGTCCTGGTTTGTGAATGGTCATATACTACAAACCCTGCCCCTTTCATTTGAAGTCAGAAAATGCTGGGTCGACTTATTGAGTTGCTAACTACCTTCAAGCGCTTTGTGAGACCTTGTTTGTTAGGTTAAGTGATAACAATAAAGATGTGATATCCAATAACTGAAAGATATCCTGGGTATGCTGAACTTTATTAGTACAGCCCACAGGGGGAGACATAACTTGAGTTATGACAATGTGACTGTTCAGATTTAATGTGATACACAGACTGACAGCTCCCCCTAGCTGCTGCATAGATTACATGCTTTTCATTGCATGAGTGTATACTTTTTACTGAAAATTAGTGTCACATCAAAGCACCAGTGACTGACTAATTCAACTAAGTATCACTTCAATACTTTAAGCTTTATCTGGTCTCTAATAATCTAAGTATAATATTAATTAACTCAGTGATCAACTCGGTTAGCATCTGGACAGTGGAGACAGTCTCTCTAAATGCAAATAAACATTTGGAGTGAAAAATGTGAGGCACAGATGAACAAGTGATTCTTCAAGTTTCAAAACACAGACTTGGCTCACTTACCAGCTTTGTGAATAGGCACTGTCTCAGTAACTTCGAAGTTCAGCTAACCACTGTATCCAACCAATCCAAGGAAGAGGAACCCGAGCATACAGAAAGCTCCTATCAGGCCAAAGACCAGGTACACTGTAAAACAAGGCAATAACAACAAATTTTGCTGTATGATATAAACACTTCTCTAATTTACAAATTCTGGAAATTCAGTTAGCCTTCAAGTTTCACTGCTAATTGGCACGTGGCTGATTGTGATCATGCTTCAGTGTGAAACTATTAAATGTTATGATTTCTGAGAGGAACCGTTACAATTCAATTTAAGTTCCTCAAAGTCTGGTGCAAAACACTGAAGAGGAGCAGGAACCTATTAAACCACACGCAGTTTCCATTTTCATTAAATCATATCTTTATGCAGTGGTACTTGATTTACTGACAGCTGAGTACATCTGCAGAGGAAACACATGTGGACACCAGACTCTACACTGTACATTGTGTCATTGTACAGAGAGCAATAGTGGAGCAACATTGTGGCAGGCTGTAAATTTTTAGGTTCTTGTCTTAAAATGACCAAACCACAAAACTTACTGGGATGTAAGTCATGATAGGTAATGAAAATGGAGTGAGCACTATGCTTGTCAGTTTTTATCTAAAAAATATTGATATTGATAAAGAAAAATCATAAACTAATGAACCATAAGTAAATGTCAAATATGGCATTTTTGTGATGACATCTAATCTGCATTTATTCTATGTGAAATTTGTTACAGACATATGACGTCAGACCTAATTTTTATGTAATATTAGGGCCTTTATTCTACAGGGGTAGAAAAGTAAATATTTGTAAATATTTGCTTCACCTAAAAACTAAAAAAAAAATCCTGTAATTACAAACCCTTTTGATGTTATGACATGATAACTTTGTGTGCTGCTTTGACAAGAAAAGTTTCTGTGGTAACAAGAAAAATGTGGTTGCATCAACATCTTGCTAAAGCACAAATATATACTCATCACTGATGTTCTATTATGTTGGTAGTCATAGGTTGAGACTGTATTCAGATATGGGACTGGCATTTAAAACTACCATCATGTTTCCACAATACAGTGCGTGTACTTCATTTTAGGAAAGCTATTACAGAGAAGGTCCTCCTGGCTACACTTCATGAGTCAACAGATTGAAGTTGATTACACAAAAGAAGAAAGAAGATGACACATTACACATTATTATTACACATTGTCTGAGGGATGCTGAGTGTTAAAGTAAAACCACAGTGACATACATGAGCTTCTTGGTGGAGGAGGGCTGGTGAAGGCACAGTAAGGTTTACTGGAGATGGGGTTGGAGTTAAAGAGTGCTGTCACAGAGACGGTCACACAGTACTCAACACCTGGCTGCAGGTATGTGATCACATTCTCTTCACTGTAAGGCAGATTCAATTTGAACTGAAACAAAACAGGCACAAACATTTTTTATGAAAGATTTCGCACATTTTTACTGTTCTTGAAACAGATTTCAGAGGGATTGGAGTATTAAAGCACAGGCTCCCTTCTGACAATATGACATTTTAACAAAATGCTTGTCTGTTTATTGATCCATATTTTAATCCATATCCATTTTACCACATCACTATAATACTCTCATTAAACCACCTTCACTAGTTTGTGTGATAAATACCTAACTTCGTTCATTTTGAGCTGGGCAAATCCAATCACATTGAATTAAATAAAATCAAAGAAATCTGACTGGTCACCCTGGTTCAAAAGTATGTTGGCTTTCATCAACCATAGCACCCACAGCTGTAAATCTAGAATCCTGTTTGATTCAGAATTAACATTCAACCAGCGCATCAGCAAAGGTGTTGTCCTGTTTCCTTCAACTTAGTACAATCTCCAAAGTTAAGTCCAAACTATCACTCACAGACCTGGAAAAGGTCATACTCTAGTCTCGATTACTGTAACTACCTGTTATCAGCAAAAAATCACTCCTGCCTCCAACAAGTTCAAAATTCATCAGCTATGGTTCTTACTGATGATGTCATATCACCCCAATCCTTGTCTCTTTTCACTGGCTCCCCATTCATTTTAGAATTGATGTTTTTAAAAAAAAAAATGGATCACTTTTAAAACATGTTTGGGTTTCACCCCAAACTACATCACTGAATGATTGACACTGAACGAGACTGCCCACAGCCTCAGATCCTCAGGTGAGTCACTTCTGACTGTCCCAAAGTCAAAGCTAAACTTTAAAGGTGACTGCTTTTGCCCTCAGGGCATCTCAGCTTTTTAATGACCTGCCTTAGGAGACCAGCCTTGCAGATTCAGCAACGTCCTTTAAATCCTTCCTTAAAACCTATATTCATAGACTTGACGATCTTCTTTCATTTATTGGATTTAAAATCTTAATTATTATTATTTTTTCCATTATTGTTTTAACTTTTTTTCATTTTATTCCCTTTTTGTCATTTTATGCTTTGCTCTTATTCTTTTATGTTACACTATTTTAATATTGTTTATTGTTAGTTTAATGGTTTTTAATCCTGCAGTCTTTTTTCTTCTTATGTTCCAACTTCAGTCCAAATTGGTCCTTCGACTTCCTGAGTATCTCTTACTTATTTTGTTTGTCAAAGCAGTTCGTAAACTCTAAAGCTATATTATTGTTGTTGTTGTTGTTGTTATCATCATTATTATGTTGCAATGTAATTGGATTTGTTTAGATGCTAGTTGTGAGCACTGAATGCCATTGTATGGAGAGCAATGCTGGTAAGGAGGACAAAACAGAGCATATAAAAACAAAAACTCTGGATGACAAAGTGACAAGCAGCCCAACCATGCTTATTTTATGAGGTGTATGGATGTTTGTCTTGTATGAGTGTTTACAGAGGAGCATTTCCCCTAATGACACTGTTAGCTATGTAACATTTACCAGTAGGTCCCTGTCATTTTGTGATTGCATTTCTAATTCTGCACAAAACCATGTCCAAGCCAATTAAATCGACATTCAGCCCTGCAGGCCCTGATCATCTGGAAATGTTTGGTTTAATACTAAGGGGTGAAGGACGGTGGAAAACTATAAGAGACCAAACACAACAATGCAGGGGTTTCAAAGTGTTCTATAGAATCACCTATAAACTTTATACTCTATACAGATTACTTCTGCACAAGAACATGGACACTTCTGTGTACAATAAGACAAATACGGTATCTTAATTAAGTCGTCAACCACTCATCAAGCTTCAGCCCAGGTAAGTATGCATCATTTCTCATTATAACCCTGGCTATTATTTATACAATACAGTGCACTCCCAGGTAACATGTGTGTGTTTTTACACTCAGACAGTTATGTTGGCAGCTCGCTTATTGTTTTTCCTATATGTCCTTTATGTTATATTCTCCTCTCTTCCAGGTTTACTCTTAGTCTTACATGCAGCTGTATAAAATGATTAAGACTCATTCAGGGACTCAAACTTACACATCAACCACTCACACCCACATACAACATATAGACTCACACACAACATATACATACACTCACACACATGCACATACTATACATTTACACATAGGCTACACTTAACTAGTTAACTTAGATACGGCCACACTTAAGCTTGTCACTAGGAAAAAAAAAACCTTTGACATTGTCTTATTACAGGAGACCCATACAGCAAACTTTGAGTTGTAGCTAAATACAACTTAGAACAAAGAGGTGTCGCCATCATGATCAACAAAAGAGCAAATTTTACCTATAATACCTCAATCACTGACCAAGATGGTAGTTTCATTACAGTTAACATCTCAATTCGTGATACAAACTTATGCATTGCCAGTATCTATGGGCTAAATGTTGATGACCCCTCCTCCTTTCATACTTTCTTCTCCTCACTTTCTATGCACTCTGACACAACACCTATTGTAGGAGGGGGCTCAAACTTGATGCATAACCCTGATCTTGATAAGCTCGGCACCTCAGGTAGCTACTGCAGCTGGCAATCAGCAGTTATACTGAAACAATACTTGAGTAATTTTTGGCTTTGCGATGCATGGTGCTCCCAACACTCCATCCACAAAGAATATACTTACTTTTCTCCTGTCCATTGCTCTTACTCGTGCCTAGACTACTTTCTGGTCAGCAGGTCAACTCTAATCTAATGACACTCAAATTTATCCCATTATTATCAGTGACCACACACCAGTCTCTCTGTACATGACTAAGAGATCATCCTCTCCACCAATGGGAAACTGTAGACTTAATACATCATTGCTAAAAGATCCAGAATTTGTCAAATACTTATGTAGAGAGTGGACAGCATTTTTGGACACAAATGACCTGCCAGAAACATCACCGTATGTTGGTGAGAAGGCAAAGGTGGTCATGCTTGGTAAAATTATTTCCTATTTGTTACACAAGAAAAAGAAGGAGTGAGAGCGAGAACAATCCTGACATCCTACTGAATAAAAAAAATTCTTACACTTTCTATCATGGAATAGTAAAGGGGTTCAAATGTGGGGGACATCAGTCAAGGAGGTAACTTTAAGTCATTTAATGATCTAAGGACAGAATATGGCATCAACAGCAATAGTTCCTTAGAATACTTACAACTGAAGTTGATAATCTAGGCAAGATTTTCACTCATGTCTAACCAATTAGTCTTAGAAGTTTTTTCCCACAGTAGAATACTTCATAAATCTCTCACCCCCCAAATGCCTATCAAAAATGTATGTGCTTTTAGCAAGGACAGAAGCTACAGTCTCCCTCCCAACTTCCATATGTGAAAGAGACTCAGACATTATTATATATCCAGCTTTCTTTTGTGAACTGTGCATAAGTACCTTTAGAATGACACAAAACTGCAACCTGCAACTCATACAGTACAAAATACTCCACAGAATACACTATACAGGACAAAGGATGTTCAAAATGCATTTTGCACACTCAAGCACCTGCCTGCACCACTATCTGCATGCTCTGTGGCAGTGCACTCCAGTGAACAACTTTTGGCAGAAGATATGCAAAGACTTCTCGTGTGTGTTTAGCGTACCTGATCCCTGTTTCTCCTTCACTCTGCTTGCTAGGTGATCTCACCATTATCAACTTGGAGATTCACAAATCAAGCATGCTTCTGACTGCACTATGCATCGCCAAGAAAACTATCCTCATGAATTGGAAGAACAAAAACAACATATGCTTAGGCTAGTAATAGGAACGTTTTAATAGACCACGTCTCCTTAGTGAGAATGGCTGCTTCCTCTAAAAAACAATTAACCAAATTCCAACTGGTTTGGGTTCCAATAATTGACATCACTAACTAGTGTGGGCAGCTGCTGTCTCTTTGTATGCTCTTCCTGCTTGTTTGTGGGGTGAGGTCCTGGATGCGGCGGGTGTCTGGTGATCCCTGTGGGCTTAGGAGGCCTGAGCTAGGCGTCCCTGGGGGGTGGAGGCCCAAGGCAAGGTGCTGATTGATAATCAGTGCAAAAGACTAAAATAGAGACTTAAGGAAATTCAAATGTGTTCTCCATGATTCTACATATATATTCACATGTATGTGAAGCAACATTTTGTGAAATCTTTCTAATGTTTCTATGATCTTTTTCTGTAAAGCAACTGACCATAGTAGTGTGCCCAATACAAATTTCTGTCAGTGGCAGTGAAGTCTACCTTACCTTTAAATTTTGGCCAAATTTAATAGTTAAACCAATCAAGTGAGGTTGAATTCTCTGACACTTACAGAACCAGATCACCACCCCATCTACACCAGGTTCATCCTTCAGAGAACCTTCCAGGAGTTCTAGCTTTGTTTCTAGTCCTGTTTAAAATGGAGACTTTTAGTTTGGTAATTTTACCTTCTCATGAGTGATTTTCTGTTAAAAATCATTTTGTTTGCTCTTAAGCCTCTAACTACTATTAAAGAAACCTGATGCTCCTACTTACTGTGCCAAGGAAATTGATACAATGATTTAACTGTTTACTTTGTAAAGGGACCTGAACCTCAAGGCATGGTACAAGCAAAAATCCCATGGCATCAGACTCAGGTCAGACTGTTGCTCTTAACCCCAAACGGTATTTAAAAACTAAATCTGCCTATTGTCCCTTAATTCAAAGTGCTGCATTAAAGCACTGAAAAATGTGAATTTTGATATTGACAACTTATTAAAGAACAAAAGGGCACAAAACACATTGCAATCTTTCTTGTAGTTGGAGTTATACGCAACCATGGAACATACTTAGGGCCTCAAAGCACTGCAAAATGCTTTCAGTTAGTAAGAATCTGAAATTCTACCTAACAATTTCTTACTGTCATTTACTAACAACATTTGTAAGGACAAAGAATTTAAACAGACAAAAGGGTGTGCTATGGGGGCATACTTTTGAGGCCTGTATCTGGGTAAACCTGATACCTGGAAAGAACGCACATCATCAGCATTTTGATGATTTGATGTTCTGGTCAGGGTCAGAGACAGAGCTACAAGCTTTTCATATTTTTCTAAACGGTATTAGCCCTAACATCAAACAGTCAATACATTTAGACTTTTCTGTCACAGTCCATTTTACCTGCTACCTGACCTGCCTCTGTTCTCCTCTACTTCTTGGCCACTCTGAACTCATCAGTTTAACCTCAAACACCTATGCTCCTAACTGCAACTCATCACCAATTAACCCAGTATATATACACTCCCAGTTCACTCACTTTCCCATATTGTTGTTCATGCTCCAATGCAAGGTTCTCCAGCATTCATTCGCAGACTGATCACCTGGTATCAACATTGCCTGTCTCTGACCTGCTTTCCTTGCTTCCTTGCTTTCCCTGCTTCCTTTCCTTGTCACTTCTCTTGTAAATGCCTCAGAGGAAAAAGAATCAAGTGCTTAAAATGATTAAAATAAAATGTAAAGAAACATGTGGAATCATTTGATGAAATGTTACTTTTATGGCGCTCCTGTACAATCTTTGTTGGAAGTTGATGGAGAGGGAAGCAGATTATGCTTATTGGTATGAGCCAAAGTTAATTTAATTCAGCATCGTTGACACGTGGTTGGAAGATGATTATGATGGTAATGGTGATGACAGAGAGGATAAGAAAATATGTTGATGATGCCGGTGACAAATAAGATTAAAAAGGACGACAAAGAAAACGCAGACAGTAAGATAAAGAAAAGCTTGCATTTACAGCTCAGCTGGCAACGGCAGAAGACAACACAGAAGTACTGAGATAAGATGAAGCTGACTCAATGAGTTCAAAACCAAGCAGCTGCATAACCCAACAGCACTCTGCTTCACATAAAGTTTACTTTGAAGAAATACAAAAACTATCAGCATCAAAAATGGTTCCACCATCTCCAAAAACATTAGAAAAGCTGAGTAGCATTTGAAAACTAAATCAATATATTTCCTAATTAATAGCCAGAATCTTTAAAACTGAAGTATCAATAGGTACTTTGACAAAGCAAAGTGACAACTGAAACAGCAGACAGCAGACAGCTCTCTCCTGCTTATTAGAAGGATTCCCAGTTTTGATGGTGACCCATTACAATTTTATTTTTTCATGAAAGCATTTCAACAAGGCATAGAAAACAAAACTGATTGACTTTATTATCTGGGGCAGTATACAGTTGGCCAACCAAACCAATTTGCCCTTAGTTGTTTACATATGGAACAAAGATATGGTGAAGCCATGAGGCAGCTTGAATGACATTTTGGAAGTAGAGGTAAAAATGGCATCAGCATTCATGAACAAAGCATTAAATTAGACAGCTATAAAAGCAGATGATGTTTCTGCTTTAAGGTCATACTCACTTATTCCTTGATTCTGCTACAACTTCTTGCCTGAAATTGACTTCAAGGATGAATTGGAAAATACCACGAACTTGAAGATGATTGTGCCAAAGTCACCCTTCAAGATGCGCAATAACTGCAGAAGTGTTGTTTATGACATCCATGACATTCATAGCAGTAGAGCAATGTTTAAAAATCTCCTACATTTTATCAAGAAATAATGTTTGCTGTGCTTGATCCCATCTTTGCTGAAATTAATTTGCCAGTGCCAGTTGAAAACAAAGCCATAATCAAAGCACCACAGAAGTCCAGCAGGAAGAGCACCACAGTCACTTGAAAAGCCTTAAACCAAAGTGGAAGTGGAGCAAAGACAAGCAGTCATTTTTTTAAAAGGCCCTGTATGCTTTGTGACAAAGAGCACACAATGGAATTATGTGCATTGTTTAAATCCAAGCCTAACAAAGAAAAGGTGGAACCTTTGAAAGCCAGTGCATTGTGTTTTGGATGTATGGAAAAGGGACACATAAGCAAGAACTGCAAAAGGCACATTACATCTAAAGTCTACCATAAGAGTCACCCAACTCTCTTGCACATAGAGACAAAAGAAGTTCAAAGGGAACAACCAATAATAAAAAATAAAAGCCACAGAAGCATCCATGTCCAAGCGCCTTGGTCTCAACGAATGATGGTGGCCACTTTCGGGCTGGCATGAAGGAGAATGCACTTTCAGTAATCACAGTGAAGGTAAAATGGACAAATGAACCAAAACTATGCAAACATTTTTTTTGATGGAGTAGGCCGCAACAGTGACGTAAGACAATGGGTCAAGAGAAGCCTGTTTGCAGGTACAGAACCTGATGTTTATACACACAAATGCACAATATAATACTACTACTACTACTACTACTACTACTAATAATAATAATAATAATAATAATAGTAAGTTGCCTTATCGAAAACCAAGATCTGTCAATGCTGTGGAACAAGAAATATCCCTGTATCAAAACCTCACCGACTGGTGTCCCAAAGGGGCGCTTTTGACTCAACAAGTGAGTGAGCAACCATCACTCTCTTCTGGCCATAATCCCTGAAGAACAAATAGTTTAAGGTGTGAAAACATTAGACCCAAAGACTTGCATAATTTCTGTGTTGCCAGTGAAGTTGGTTATGGCTCAGTGTCTTGTCTGTGACTGACAAATCAGAAAAGAGGTGAACATTGTCTTTGTCATGGAAAAAGACAGTGTGGCAAAGATTAAGCAAACAACCATACCCAGACAGGAACTCACAGCAGCAGTCTTAGCTGTACGCATTAACAAGATGCTGGAAATGGAGTTGGAAATTATCAATATAAAGATTCTGTTTTCTGGTCAGACAGCATGACAGTTCTTCAATACATCGGCAACAATACTAAAAGATTCAAAACATATGTGGCAAATCGGGTTTTCGTTATTCAAGAGCTGGCTAAAATAGACAGTGGCAGTACATCAGTTGAATGTTAAATCCAGCGGAAGCAGCATCACACGATGTGCAAGCTGATGTTTTCATCAAATCCAAGTAATGGATTTGTTATCATTGGTTTTGTTTTAAGACATCATGAATCCTTATTCTGTACTTTTCCGCTGAACCTATGTTCCAATTTTGTACTTTCCACACAATGTAGGTCCTTGTAAGGTCTGGAACTATAAGATAACATGACCGGTTAGAAATGTTTTGCACACCTGGAGGCAGATGAAACTTCTCTATTCTATCAGTAGGGTCTGTCGCATGAGCTACATGCCAAAACAGCACTCACACATGATGTTCAAATCATTCCGAGAACAAGACGAGGAACAGCGGTTGTCCTCCCAACATCCCTGGGACCTGGCCCATTACATTTGGTCGTGGGTACATCAACCAGCACAAGAAGATAAATGTGAACTACACTACTAACTTTGGCTAGGTTCACACTGTGGGGCTTAATGCTCAATTTGGATTTTTTTGTGAAATCTGTTTTTTTTCAGGCTTTTTCAGGTGTGAACAAAAGTGTCCCGCATGCGCATTGGAGGACACGACAACATCACACACAGCGAGTGTGCTCAGTGTTTACAGAAGTAGCCTAAAACCTAATTTTGCTAGCATGGAGTACCTGGCGATGTTAAAGTTGCTGTTGTGCGGGAGCCAGAACATGCATAAAAATGTTGTATTAAGGAGGAGTTTGAGAAGGAGGAGGGTAAGGGTTTTGGCCCTGGTGTTTTGTGGGGCAGCGGCAGCAATGTCCGTTCAAAGGAACGTGTGGGTACGGAGTCGCAGCCAAGAGTGGTGGGATTTCGATGTGCTTCGCTGCTTTACTGACACTCAGTTCATAAAAAAATGTGTTACGAGAAGAACCTTTGTGTACATCTGTGAGCGGCTGCTTGTACCACTCTCGTGGGAGGAAACATGTTTTCGGTGGCCTATTTCAGTGAGCAAACACATCAGCGTTGATCTTGTTGATGGCTTGTAGGTCGGACGAATGCGACCTGGCCGTTCAGACTGAAGTCGCATGTCAAAAGATCGGATATGTATCGGTTTCAGGACCACATATCCAAGTGGCCTGGGTTGCATTTGAAAAAATCGGATTTGTGTGACAGGTCGCATGGGGGCAAAAAAAATCGGATTTGGGTCACTTCAGGCTGTAGTGTGAACCTAGCCTTTGAGGCCAGCGCTGCCATACTTTACCTGTGACCATAATAAATGTTCTGTTTCTGAACTGAAGATTTCTCCAGTTTGTGCTTGGGCTTCCAATAAAAGAACTGGGCTAACAGATTAATTGGCCATGTTTCCTTTTTAAACCTCACTCAGAATGGCCAGGGGCAGTAAAATTGGATAATGTTCCTGTCCTGACTCAGAGGTCAAAGGTGAGATCTCTTCCTTTGCAGTAACACTGGAGCATAAGGAATGTCCCAAAACTGATGACTTACTTTTCTAAGTGGATAAACCTCATAATAGCTGTGGCCTGGATCGTGAAGTGTTAACAACTGCCACCGGCAACAAAAAATAATCTGGTAAACACATGATATCAGATCTCCCCGCTGACAGAATCTGCTGCCAGATCTCCCACCATTCACAAGTGTTGGAATGGACAACTTTGGCCCAATGGAGGTAAAACGAGATAGAAACACTGTGAAAAGGTATGCCATTAGAAGATTTATTTGTCAGAGAAGGCAAGTCAGAGAAATACGATCTGATAATGGAACAAACTCTATCAGTTCTAACCAAGAGCTGAAGCATGCAGTCAGAGAAGTAAATATTAATGAGTGGTATAGTTGTTCTATGCAGGACGGAATTAAGTAGACCTTCAACCCCCCTCATGGAGCTCAGCATGGTGCAACAAGTCAAGAAGGTGTTAACAGTGGTGAATCAGCAAATTCTTGATGAGGAAGCCCTTCATGCGATGTGAGGAAGAGGCTTTTTGAATGATCACCATCTAATGGTGACCCTAATGACCTGGACGCTCTAACGCCAAACCATCTCTTGCAACTTAAGGCCAAACCACCAATGCCAGCTGTCTTGTTTAAGAAGGGAATCAATACACCCGCAGGTGTTGGAGGCAGGTCTAGTACATCCCTGACATGTACAAGAAGAGATGACTAAAGGAATATTTCCCACAAGCACACCATATGGAACAGACCAAGGAAAAGCTTTCAGTTATGGACAAGTCAGCACCGAGATATTCGTGGCCACTGGGCCGGGTCAAGAAAACCATAACAGACTCCAAGGGATTTTTTCAGCATGTTTGGCTGAGGACACAGGCAGCTAGAGTGAACCATCACCAAGCTATGCGTTCTGTTCAAGGGGGTTAAAAATATAGTTAAAAATGCCTGTCATCCCTGCTGCTGGAGTTTGGAATATTCACATTTACAGTGTCAAACATACTTCAAGATGCATGCACTAACTACATACACTTTCTCATAATGCATATAACCTTGGGAAAAGCTTGTGTCAGGCATAGGCTCCTTTTTTGTTTTGACTCTTGAAATTGATGGATGAAAAATCATGGAAGAGGAATCAAGATTTTTATCCTTTATCCTTATCTTTTGCCTTTAAAGGCTCATGAACTGATAAAGAGACACTTTACCTTAAAAAGGGAAGAACATGTAATGTTTGCAATGCAATATTTAAGTTATTCTGAGACAGTGGATCATTGTGTTATGGCTATAAATTTCATTACACAAATAATTAGGAGAGGGATTGTAATAGCCATTCCTTCTTTTGTATATGATTTGTTTGGATATGGTTATTGTTTTTATTTGTCAGAATAAATATTTTCTTTGCATTTAATTATTTTAACTGATTATCCACCTGAAGCTAGCAGGCACGGTTTTGGCCGATTTTACTCACCTTAGTGTTGGTGGGGTCGCATTGTTAATGTAGGGTGGAGGCGGTGGCAATATGCAATTTGAATGTACTCAAACTTTTGTTTTAAAATATTTGGAGGCTATTTTTTTGCTGAATGGGACTATTACTATCACTGCTCTTGGAATTTATGCAGCTGATTTACGCTATGTCTGAAATGTCTTTTGGATAATAAAGTTTTTTGGTGTCACCACAGCTGGACACCCTGTGGCATCATCATTCTTCCGATGCTATGACAGGGTTTATGTCGGGGGGTGAACTTTTATACTGATGTAAGTTTCATTATTTCACTATAATACTTTCTTTTTATAAACTCTGTGGCCATTTTGTTACATTTGATGATAAAGAAACATTTGTAATTGCTGTATGCGTTAACTGCACCCAACTGTATAGCTAAACAAATATTTGTGGACTTGGCGGTGCATTTAAATTTGTTCTCTACCACCAGAAGAGGAAAAGTCTTATTTTGCTAAATTAATAAACTTAATGACAGACATTACCTCCTTTGAATTGCTAGTCAAAAGGACTAACAATCTATGGAGGAAGAAGTAGTAAGTGTTGTGGAATTATCATGGTCTGTCACCAGTGAGACATTATGTATGATAGGAATTTTGTCGACCATTGTGTTTCCTGTTTGTTGTTGTCATTTCCTAGTTTTTCTTCAGATAGCATTTACTTTCTGTCTTGTTATCCCACTTCTGTGATTGTCTGCCCTGCTCTAATGTGTTCCACCTATGCAAAATTTTTACAGCCTCATTGCCATATTTAAGCCTTTGACTGCAGTTGAAAAGTTGGAAGATTTCTTTTCACAACCACTTTCCTTGACCTTAATGGAAATCATCATGAGCCAAAGGAAAGATGTGAAGTATAATTCAAAAGGCCAACGTACCAATGACAGGTGCACCAATGCACCTGGCATTTCCTTTGTGCATTCCACAATGGTGGTTGTGGTGGGGTTCCAGTGTTTCTTTCAGCTCTTCAGTTGTGTAAAGTTTTGGTTTTCATCATTTTGCATCTGCTCTATTGTTTTTTTTAGTTTCTCTGTAGCTCTCTTTGTTATTAAATGCCTTCATTTCAACTTCCTGCCTGCCTCTTGTCTATATTTGGGTCCAGCAATCTTGAACCATATTTAGCATTGTCTTGTTGTGTCAGAGCTTGCCGAGTCAGTGGGTTAAAAGAACTATTTTTTAGTTTGGGTAACTAGACAAGTAAGGAAATAAACATATAGTCTGCCAATGTGCAGCTAATTTAACTACTAGGAAGCTATCATCTCTTGCTGGTAGATAAATGTTTTGTAAAGTAAAATATTTTCCTCTGTGCTGGGGTAGAGGAATAAAGTAGCATAAAATTTGAATACTTAAGTACAGTGCAATTACCTCCAGTTTGGTTTCTTTTAATGTATATACAAATAATAGAAAATATATCTGTTTCATGGTCTTTTTAAATTTTGTCTTATTTTATTTCTATTAGCCATATTATGTGCACAGATTTGTTTTGTCACCTATCACCTGATTTACTGCAAGAGTAGGTCTTTTGTTGCAGGATTTTCTGTGTTGAAAAAATATTTCTTTTGGTGGCACTGCAATGGTCACCAATTTTTTGTAATTTCACAGAAATGTTACTGTATTAAAAGTGATGCATTTCTCTTTCTGTGTCAAAGTGCTGTCTTTTTTCCCAGAAAAATCTGCCACACACCAGGTGTTGAGGAAAGGAAATGCAAAGCAGCAAGACACATTCTTTATCACAAATGTGTGTACAGCAGCAATTTTAGTAATGCACACACTTGGCAAAGACAGTAAGTAGCAGTTGTGTCTCCGGGATGTTACACCCAAACTGCTTTACAAGTTTTTTTGTAAGTTGGAACAGGCAATTGTGTATATATATTCTACACTTATGGTTTACTATCTAGTCTGATCAGGTCTTATTATTTTTGTATATCCTAATGGGCACAAATGTGGGGTGAGAAGATTGAAATTTTAGGTTTAAAGATGAACTGCTATTTGCTTTCTCATCAGGGTGAACATTTCCTTGAACACAGGAAAACACTAGCCATTAAGGGGAAGAAGTGGGTAAAACCACACAAAAACATCAGCTATCTGAGGAAACCTGACACCTTTTGAAGCCTTCTCAGTATTCCACACTTCTCTGAGTTTCACTTTATTTAAACACACGTACGCCATAAGCTTTGCGTCACTTGATGAATTTAAGTGTTTTGTTTCTCGTCTCCACTTGCTCCCAACTTACATAACTGGCTCTATAGCTGCTAAATGCACAACTACAGTATGTTGACCAGCTGGTCTCTATCTGTTGTTTTTTTTGCTGCTGAACTGGTAGTGCAGGTAGGCTTTTTATAGCCATTTTCTGAGGACAGAAAATGCTGCTGTTGGAAATGAGGTTGATGAGAGTGATAAGACAAAATGATAAAGGTGTGGGTTATAAAACAAAAACAATGAGCTTTTGTTTGTTGAACTTTGCAGAGTTGGGTTTGTCACCATAAGTGACACTTTTATATAATGCATAATAATTCAAAGAACTGCTGATAGAAATATAATGATTAGTGTATCTTAATTGATTTTTGACTAATCGTTTATCTATTCTATGATTGTAAATAAAAGCAAATGACAGTAACATTAACATTTCTGGTGATTGATTAATAATCTAGAGTCATTTAAATGCTGAGAATCCATCTTAAAGTTGTTCATAATAGTTCCCTGCTGCTGGAAACTGTAGGTGAAAACATGGATCCATAATTACACTAAACATTTCGTTAGAGATGAGGGAAGAGTAATATGATAAATAGAATCAGAAGTGATAAATATGATGTGCAACTGATATATTGGCATAGAAAAGTACTGAATATTACAGATTTAAGTCTGACACATACCTGTACCCCATCCCTGGTTCTTTGCACATGGAAGATGACCCCTCTGTAGATGTTCTTCAGCTGGAGATTCCGCTGGAGCCCTCTTGCTGCAGGAGCTCTGAGCAGCAGGATCAAACAGTTTCCACAGGCAGACATAGACACATCAGGAGGTCCCAACACAGCTAGAGGGAGAGATGAAGTTACTTTCAGTAAAATGGGAAGAAAGTAATTGCAGGACAAAAAAAGCATGTTGTTTTGTTTTGTTTTGTTTTTTTTAAAAAAGGAAGCAAAGATGGCTGACATTGGAGTGCTGGAGGAGGTTTTTATTCAATTTCTTTGAAAAATTTGTGTAACCTTTAAATCTTATATGTGTTGGCAGTGTCTCACTGTCTGACAGAGGCTGGAACCACCCTGATAGTGTCCAGTTGGATGTCTGGGTGGTTGTGAAGGCCTGGACGCGGGCTTTGTAGTGACTGTATGGGTCCTTGAATGTGCTGGTCAAGTTGCACATCTGTCCAGCTGCCAGCTCCAAACAACCTAATACTGGTGTCCATGATTTCTTCCTCCAAAGTTAAAGAAAATACAGAGGAGGAGGAAGAGAAAGTACCTGTAAAGATGAATGTGTCATACCAAAAAAATTACTTTCACCACAGCAGATGAAAGCTCATCCTAAGGGCTCAACGTGCTTATTAATATATTGCTACAGCATTTAGCGCTTTATAAAACGGCCACAAACCACAATGAAAAGCATTGAGAGGCATAGGGCAGAATGCTTCACTAAGCAAAACAGCATTGCGATAATCAAGAGGAGGCCTTTGTTTTGCAACCATCTGCCTGAGGCTCATTATTCTTGTTATTGTTGCTGTTGCTGTTTTTAATAGCCTATCTTCCTTGCCCCTTTATCTGAGCTTAGCAGTGTTAGTCAAATGAATACCTCTGACAGATGAATTGGACAGTGAAGTGGGCATCTGAGGGGGTCCCAGAACCTGGCAGGAAGCTGACTGTATGCTCCATGTTGACGGACGATATGGACACGGTGAAAGGTGCAGGGAGGGCAACACCAGCCACTGGAGAGGGGGGAGAGAATAAGAACATGAGCTTCAAAGGAAAGTTTCAGAGACACTGCTGTGTCTTTCTTATTATTTTAGAACTCTGCCTACATGTTCTGCACTATGAGCAGCTAAAATGCACTGACACATACTCACCAACATCCATGTGTGCACACAAATGCTCATCAACATCTATATACATATGCATTTATATTCACACCAAAATCCATATAGACACATTTATATACACATCAACATCCATATATACACATTTACATACAGTATACACTAATATCCATATATACATTATTATATACACCAACATCCATACACACACACAAACACATATTTAAATACACATCAACATCCATATACATACCAACATCTATATACACACATTTATAAACACATCGACATCCATATATGCACATCTACACATAAATCCCAAAATAAGGCTAAGCAGCTTGTAAGAAAAAACAAAACAAAAAGATCCACTTTACTTTTGCAACTCTGACAAAGTTCACCAGTACATGACTAGCTCTCACATGTTTACCATTTAAACTCCCTATTTCTTTCCCACCTTCAATCCAGGACACATTACTGAGGTTTAAATGCAGAAGAAGCAGAATCCACAGCTCCATCTTCTCTCTATGGACTATGTAATGGCTCTCAGTTAAACTTCTTATGACATGTGTTGAGGCTCCTCTTTTGGGTTAGAGCAACAACATATAGGACGGGATGGGAGGGGGTTGAGAAATGAACAGTTTGTTTGATGTACGGGCTGAGTTTCTGTTTCCCCAGAAGTCCCGCCCTGTGCATTCTCCCCTTGAAATCCTGCATGTAACTCACTGAGGTTCCAAAGGTGCTGGACAGAAACTAGTTCACACTGGGGTCAGCAAAATTGACTTTACCTTTACATGCTTTCTGATTGGTCTGAGTTTTACTTAACTGTCATTCTAATGATATGCTTTGTTGTGCTTAGGTAGCAGTCTACAAAGTGAGCTTGAACAGTTTACACAAGCAAGACTTGCTGTCACAATACATCAGAAAGAGCACAATTTACTATCAAAAATGTTACTTTATTATTGCAAAACATACAGAACATGCTAATGGCTCAACAATGAGTTATATGAGACTTTGAATAGCTTGGCGACAAGTTATTAAATGGGAAAATTTTAGTCAGGATGAAAATACATAACTTTCACAATTATGGAAATTAATGATATTGTTTAAATAAAACTGTCTGCATATGAAAACTGCAATAATACATGTACTACATAACTATCCTGCTGCAATGTGTAACTTCAAGTTATTAAATATAGAAAAATAAGAACATTGTGACAGTCATATGATACTGTACTGCACAAATATAAGGCAAAATAGATCCATAAATAATCTATTCAAGTCAAGTCAATAGTTCCAGCTCTCATAAAACAATCAATGCATACTCAGAAAACAGTAAGTTTTCTTATAAAAGGACAAATGTGTTTTTTAGAAGCAGTTCAGTACTCACTGTGTGGACCTTTTTTTGCAAAATAGTATTTTTATTAAAGTTGTCACAAATTCAATTTTTGAAGTGGTAAACAATGATAATCACATCAATGCAATTGATGGAATGATAAGTGCACTTACTTTCTCTCCCGCAGACTTTGACTACATCAGTTGCCCAAAATTAAATATTTAAAAGTTAAGAGCATAGCCAGGATATTGCCATAGCCAACAGCATTTATAGTTGCTGATAAATTGTCAATGCCCATCCCCACACACCTTTGACACCAAAACCTGACATTTAAGGCTTAGGTTGTATGTGCTGAATGATAGCCGCAGTACAGTATGGTAACAAGTAGATGAAATATACACTTGCAACTGCTTGAGTTGCATATAAAATATTACACATAACAGTGTTAAACATCAGGCAACTACAGGCAGGCCATCTGCTCCTGGCTTGTACAATATCTGTGAACCATTTGTTCATCCAAAAGAAAATATACAGTACTAAATACAAGATAAATGACAAATGTGACTTAACTTGAGACTTTATCAGAAAGTATGAAAAACAATTACTGTTTGATTGACCCTGAACTTAAACTGTTGGAAAATGAAACTCAACACATTGTCCAGGATAGGCTTTGTGTAAGAAGAATATGTCCATCATGGAATGAGAACTCCACATTTCTTTGTTTTATCACATTATGACATTGAAAAGACATCACACCGTCAACTGGAAAAGACATTTGTAGTTGGACGCCCCATATATCCAGAAGGCTCCTCTCCCTCTTCATCAGCAGAGCAGGGAACTGTTTCTATGGCAACTTCCCTAGTATCCCAATTTTGTGAGGGTGGAACTGGAGTCATGTTGTACTCCTTTGAGACAAAATGGGACTCTGACTCTGCCACAACAGGGTTTAAATCCTCTTCCTGCCTGCTGAAAGTTAATGTGAGGAGGTTCACATCCTGTTCCTGGCTCACCTCCTCTCCCATCATCTCCTTGGGTTCCTTATTAGTCTTGATTGTTCCTACAGTCAAACTGTCTATGTCTGTGTGTATGCTCAATGCATGGTTCAAACAAGCACTGGAATGTGTGTCTGGCTGTGAACTGAAGAAGTCTGATGATTGGTTGGAGGAAAAGCTGGGCGGCGGTTCAGACTCAAGAGATAAATGAGCTGACGGTGATGATGAAGATGAAGAGGAGGAAGACAGGAGGTTGGTGCCCACCCTCAGTTTATAACATCCTCTGCTCCCACCAATGCTCTCTGTTTCACTTTCTGCATCACTCCCATCTGATAAGGACTGGTTGTTCCTCGTTTCCCCTGTAGAGGGCAGTGTTGGTGTAACAATCAGGAGGGAAGACAGGGCTGTGCTGCAGCGTGCAATAACTGCAACCCCTTCAATGTGATGGATGGAGGTCTGAGACATGCAGAGAAGAATAATAAAGACAGACTTAAAACTTTTCTCTGCTTTTTCCATACAACTGAAAACCTTTGAAAATAATGCTCAAATAATGAATCATTGGTGGTGAATAATAAAAGATCAATGACTACTTTACTACTAGTTTTCCTGATATGCAAAACAGAATACAGCCCTTTCAAAAAGCATTACATTTGTAACTGCTTGCACTTCACTACCACCTGCTACCTTCTACAAAGTTAAATGGAGCTTTAACTTACCAGCACCATTGGCAGCGGCCTCCTTTTCAGACAGATGAAACCAGTGAAGAACAGCAAGGCCACACAGACCACAGTGAACATGACCAGCAAACTGAGCACAGCTGAGATCCACTTGTCTACAGAGAGCAGGAGGGGTAGTTTGGGAAAAAAAAAGTTTTTATTATTTGTATCTTTAATTTTTACTGATTGTGCCACAATGAGGACATTGAGGTTTCTGTAAGATAGCTGAACTCCAGAGTGTAGAGAGAGATAAGGTCGTGGAACTGGGAAATGATTTCATCACAGAAGGGCTAAGATGATATGACAAACATTGTGTTGGTATGTTGGTTAATACAATCCAGATGAGGAATAAATGGATAAAGACATATTCACATCAGAATTCTTATCTCTTGATTCACAAGTGCCAAATATCCATTTTTGGAATAGCATCAGTAAATAACCCTATTTTGATGAAACAAAAAAACGAACTCACTCAACTGTATTAGCTTTGCATAACAAAGGTGAAATATTTTGTGAAAACTCCATACACATGAGTAGACCACTACACTACAGCACTGTCAAACCAGCTGACCAATGCATATTGCAGCTCTCTACAGAACTCACCTGGGGTCGAGTGATGAAAATAACTGAACCCACAGTTTAATTTCTAAAGCACTGTGCCCGTACAGTATTTCGGGTAATGATGGCTTACAATAATGGTACAAATGTTGCAGCAGAGATATTGTTCTTCAGTTAGATATCCAGCTTCTACAGAGCAGCATCCCTAAGTCTGTGAAAATTACCATATGATGGTGGAATATTAATTGGGTGATTTCTTATATTTTTATCTTCTGTCTGAGGTCTGGGTGTGCATGGCATGACCTGTACCTGCAGTATAGACACCAGAGGTGAAAGCACACACAGGTTGGCTATAGTTAGACTCCTTGGATTCCAGGCTGTCCGAGATGCAGATTGAGACACAGTATTGTCTGCCAGGGGCCAGATCCTGCAGAATCTGTCTTCTCAGAGACTTGGTGTTCCTGAAGAACTGCACACATAGAGACCACAGAGGAGACAACACAACAAACACTGCATTACTCCAATTGATTACAATTGATTGAACCTCTGAAAATGTAAGGACTACAGTATATAGAGATGGCTTTAATTCCTAAAAGGTAAATATAATACTTTGTTGGACCCCTTGAAATAAAGCTGAGTCTACACTTCAATTACATGCTGATGGCTTCCTTTCAAATCCACTATGATGGTGTACAAGGGCAAAATTAGGAAAACAGTGTAGATCTCCAAATACTTCTGGGCCTGACTGTATATAATTTTCGACCAGTTCTACAACTACCCTTACATGATCTTGTCATATCACACTTTTGCTAATGTACAGAGGCATTTAATCTGATTAGTGAACACCGGGCCTCAGGGAAGAGTCTAATTTTCACTTTAAATTAGGTGAAATTTAAAAGTTCCTGAATGACATTGTCTCATTGCACCCACATCAACACAGCCCAATCACTGCAAATGCAAGTACATTAACAGTAAATAACACTCCAGGCACTCCCTCTACTGGCTCTGATTGGTGCTGCTGACTAGGGCACAACGGGCTCTTGTAAATGGCATTACAGCACTAGGGGGATCCACAAGAGTCTGTTTTCTTTCACTTGTACTACCATCAGGACAAACAGACCACTTTCACAAATATGACAAAAAGCGAGTCTTATAAAAAAAATCCCTTGTTGGTCATGATGGCTCAAGTGAATAAGTCACTGCTGCCAAAAATCTGTTTGTGAGACCATATTCAGTACCTCAGCTCTGTCACACTTGATCTTGAGTTTGTAATTAAGAGTGTCATAGATCTCCCTTTGGCGCTCCATGGGAGGCTTAAAGTCCACACACAGATCTCTTCCACAGGGGGTTACAGTCAGCAATGGCAGGGCCAGTTGACCTGTAGGACACATGCATGGACAAAAAAAGGTATTTAAGTTACATCTACTGAAATCTCCATCATATCATATAATTACTTGACAGAATTGTCATGTAATTTACATGAAAAAAGCTGAAAATGGTGACTATCAGTCATAAATACTTTGTTATCTTACTGAGCCTATCAAAATCCTTTCTTTACTCTGCAACTCAACTTGACAGTACTCACCTCAGCGGATACTGTGGATGTATAACCAGGTGAAAAAGTGTGTAAATACGAAGGATCATTTATTAATGAATGTTGATTCTACAAGAAACTTGAAAACCATGAATTTGTCTTAAAGCTAAACCATGAACTACTTGCGATTACACACTTATTTGCTGATGTTGGTCAGTGATGTTGTGAAATTAAGTTGTCAAATTGCCAATTATGAAATGGCTTACAGAGTAAACCAGCTTTGTGGTTGCTGCTGTACTGTACTATTTCATCGTTGACTACATCATCATGACTACCTCAATGGATGTCTTTGTGTATGGTAAACAGTGGAGATTTAATCAATCTAGTCTATGTCTTAAAGGAATGGTTCAGATTATTCGAAATGGAATTGTATGCGATACTGATGTATCGTCAGTTTATCAGCTGCAGTAGAGTTTGGTCTGTGCCCTCACTGTACAGACCAGAGAGGTGTAGTGAGCCATGAACCACTTGAACTGAACAGTAGGTGTTGCTTTGATACACGTTGGTCTGTTATCGCCAACATAATCTGCTTCCCAGCAGGTTAGGTGTTCAGCATGAGTTACCATGGTGATTTACATTGGTAAGAAGTGATTCACTGTCATAACCCAAAGTTAACCCAGAGGTAAACCTGAATGCAGCAGCAAACTATCATACTGGCAAATGAAAAGAAAACAAAAAGACATCATATTACATTGCAAAAGACATGCTAACCATGAGCAGTATATCTTCTGTTAAAAAAAGATTTTATGATCATTTTAAATGTTTGACTTCAGATTTGTGAAATCTTTTGCTGTTTGGTAAGTGTTCATCTGACGATGAAGAATAGATTAAAACACCTTCTTCTTCAACTTTCACTCAGAAGCAAAAATAAACCTTTAAACTTCAAATAATGATTTGACTTTTATTGTAATAATTTTCAGTACTGACTATTACAGAAATTTTTATCATGATAACATTTTCAGCCATATCGCCCACTCCTACATAGGATACGATACGGCATAGGGTAGTGCAGCAGGTTCCACTTGTTTCCACTGTTTTTCAGCCTCCACATTGCCCTTGCAACTGCAGTGACTTAAGCCTGATGTCCACTCCAAATAGGTCTTTAGGCTCTAAAGTTGTGGTATCTCCAGAAGTAATCTCCATTACAGTATGATTTCCTTATATTACATCATCTTGTTTCAGTACAGTGGCACTTACTCTCTTTGATGGGTGTAAATCCTGGGTAGATCACAGTTGGTGAGGCCTTTCCTTCCAGCAATGCTCTAACACGGACTAAGTAGACTTTTCTTGGATCGGGAATGGCATCTGTAAGGTTGCAAAGCAGTGGTTGCTGGACACCCTCGCAGCCAGCCACTGGCACCCAAGATGTTCCCCTTTAGGACCAGAGAGGAAAACGAAGCTGACTTGAGGGGGTGAAGAGAACCAACAAGTGTTTTCATTCCCCTACACAAAATTTACAGAGGATTTAAGTTTGACAGAGGAGAAGTATATTTTTGTTAATGTTCGCTTAGCACTAAAGTCAATGTCAGCACATGCGGTTTCACATTTAAAGGCCTACCACTGCTTAATATGGATCTGTGACATGTGGCTGTGGTGCAAAATCTTGTGAGCTGGTGGAATGAGAAGAACGATGTCTTCAACAGAAGTTTTTATTGCTAGCTTGGTACACCAAGAGAAAGGAGACAGACATTAACAGTTGTAATGCCACCCCAATCTCCCAGGTGTCCTTCAAAAAAGGCATACATAACCCATCAAGATCTCTTATTTGAATAAGGAAGCTCTATATATCTCCTAAGTAGATGCTGTTGAAAATCTAAATCTGTCTCACCTAAAGTGAATTTAACCCCATCAAAAAAGGGCTTAGCTAGCTCTCCCTAAGATTATCACGAGGTTTACCGTTCTTGCAAAATTTAGACAGTGTAGACACAGTTACTGTCTCTAGAGCTCTGTGGAAAAATCTTGAATGCGAAGACCACTGCTGATGTCAGTGAGCCACATTCTTAAGTACTGAGAAGTAGTAGACATTAGTAATCTGTGTACAACCTAAGAAAATAAGTCTAAGGAAGAAATTTCTTCACAGTGGCCAATTTCGGATTTATATCAGATGTCTTACTGTGGCTGGGTAAAACGAGGTGTTTTGTGCATTCATTCAACTTTTGAGTGACAGAGTTCATTTGCAACAACCGATAAGCTTTTTTATTTCACCAAAATGGCCCTAGGGTGTTGCAGTTCTCTGAGGAGGTCACTAAAATAAGCCAACGGTTCCATTTCACAACAGATGAAGTAAAACAATAAACCACATTCCTTTTCTGTTGGAACCCAAACCAAAGGTGCCTAGTGCAACTGACCGATTCTAAAAAGATTTCCCGAGACACTGTTGGTATACAGACAAAACAGGTTATAACACAAACACAGATGAAACCCACTTGTCTGTGTTAATGGAGACATGGTAGTAGACTCCAGTTGGTGTCCGTGGTCCAGGCTGCCATTTCAACACATAACTGAAATTTTCTGAGGTCATGGTAAGATTGTCAGGCTGGGGCAATTCACTCATTGCTGGAATACAATGAAAGAGGACATTAAACATAAATGCATATAAAACAGTTCAATTTTATATGTACAGTTCCAAAGTCTTACTTTTTTCTCAAGAGTTTTGGCAAAACCACAAGTTGTTTGACTTGTTACTAGTCACCACAAGTATGTATTAGTCCATGCTAATGTATGTTGTGTAATCCACAGAATTGCCAAGGTGAACTCCATCCTTTCTATATATCACAGGCTGTCTATAGGTGGGTATTGCTCACACTCAGTTGGTAGTATATTAGGAAAGCCTAGCTAAAATAAATGCAGGCTAATACAAGAGTCCAGCAATAAATTCTCCTTCAAGAAGGTCTATTTTTATTGAAAATATTTCAGAGATGCTAACTTAACTGCAGGCTTCTGCAACATTCATTTTGCCTCGTGGCAGAGTGCCTGTGGAGTGGCAGACTGGGGTGGTGGCTCCCATTTATAAAAAGAAGGACCAAAGGGGCAACACCAATGTTTCACCAGAATGATAAAGACTGTTGCGGCCAGCCATAGTCTAATTTGTGCCGCCACAGTTTCTCAATGAGCCAAACGTGTGTACACTAAGGCTGCATGATATCACTAAAATTTGTCTCAAGGAAATTTAAATCGAAATCAACTGGACTTACTTTGTAGGTCTTGAAGACGTTTCGCCTCTCATCCAAAAGGCTTCATCAGTTCATGCTGGTCTGACTAGGGTGAGCTCGTCTGACGAACTGGTGTGGAGACCCAGGGTATTTAACCCTTGTGGGGGATTGTCACAAGGCCAATGATGTCAAAGGGTCATGAGTTTGCAACGGCAGTCGTAGGAGTGACTGCCGTTGGTAGTTTTGACTTCGAAGAAGAAACCAAACAGGAGAAGCAAAACAACCACTGAACAGGCATATGGCCCAGCACAGAAGGGCCAACTCCTTAGGCTTAGACCCCACTGTTTACTTGCAACTCAAGGAGAAAGGAAAAGACTAGCTCACCCTAGTCCAGTGCTTCTCAATTATTTTCTGTAACGCCCCCGCCTCGGAAGAAGAAAACAATTTGCCCCCCCCCACACACACACGTGTCATTTGTCTATAAAATTGTACACATTGTATCCTTATTAACAATAAAGAAAACAAAAAGAAAGAAATAGAGTTTAATTTACAACAAAGAATAACTTTATTAACATTTTTTTCATGCTTCATGCTGTCCACTGACAGCATTTTGCCACGTCTCCCTCCATAGTCACAGTGAAGCCAAGCGCTAAATACACCTCGTCATATTTCCTCGTCTTTTCCATGTTGTCCCTTAAGGATTTATATACTGCACTTCGCTTGCTCGGTGCAAAAATAGCCCTACACACTTTGACTACGAGAGCACCACTGCCAACTATTGTAACAGATGTGCAATTACACTTTAATCGAGTACGGCAAAAAAAAAGCATGTTCCCTGGCATCACACTGCGCCCCTTAAGTACTGCCCTAGTCAGACCAGCATGAACTGATGAAGCCTCTTGAATGAGAGGCAAAATGTCTTCAAGACCTACAAAGTAAGCCCAGTTGATTTCAATTAAATTTACCTTGAGATAACCATGACCTGGGCAAATGAGAATATTCACAGCCTTGTCACTAAAATTTGCTATCATTGTAATATCAACATGCATGGTATTTTGCAACAGACTGATTGAATGGTATTGGCATGTTACATGGTATATTTCCCATGTTCCATATTATCCATGTCGATCAGAAGGAGCCCTACTGCCCACCCCCATGTAGATGCTGGTGGCTGGGGTGGTGAAGTGCACAGAGACTGAGTGCATTGAGCACTGTGACGGCTGAAGGGAGAGAGACACAAATGTGGGCAAAGAAGAACTTGTGGCGAAAAAGAACAGAGGCACATCTGAGAGGTTTTGGTTACAAGAGAGATGACCTCTTACAAACAGGTCATCTCTGTAAGTCCTGCACCAGAAAACAAAGCTAATCTCCACCTACAACACAACCACAAAGATTTATATGGAGAGTTCCAAAAAGCTGGTGTTACCATAGCAAAACTAACATCAAGTGAAGTAGCAGCAAGTAGCAGCAAACTGTTCAGACATCCATTCAGCAATTTTGTGTAACTCATGAGACAACATAAAAGCACCACAAATAAATAATGGAGGCTATTGTGCATTATTTGGCTGAGCACATGGTGCTTATGAATATAGTGAGCAAATAGGGACTTGGAATTGGACTTTGATAAACAAACTGGAGTGAAAATACAAGATTATGCAAAGAAAAGATTTTTCCCAACTTGCCATTCCACAAATATACTATACGTGAGAAGACAGTTAAGTCAGAAATTAATCAAATTGAGGTAGGAAGTATTGCCGCCCTTTGGTCTAATCATGGAGCCTGACATGAGTTTTCAATTTGCAATTCCTCACTGAAGACTTTCAACTGAAACATGATGTCGAGAGACTGTGTATTTCCGAGAAATGCAGGGCTGTCACTTTTAAAAAAAATCTAGTTTGAACAAATTTAAAATGACCTGTAATTTGTTCGAATAAATCTGACCCCCCTCCCCCAAAATCCGCCCTCTCCCCTTAAAAACCACAACACAACCTCATTATTTTTGTTACTTTATTAACTTTACAGTCTGTCTAACATCACATACCCCTCATTCTTCTAGCAATCAAATGTTATTTGTTAACAGCTGCAGTAACTTAATTGTTTTTTTTATGTATCTGTCACTTCTACCTTGCTCTCAATAAAACAAAGTTTAAAAAGTGTCACACTTTTCATTCATAGTGAAACTTAGTCTCAAAGTACTATACAGTATTCATAACATATAACACACAGTAGGATGAAAAGCCTCCCTGAATAGAAAATGACAAATGACAGACAACAGGAGGGAGCTCTGACAGCTTTGAAATAAAAACTTAGCAAAGTAAAACATAGAACAGATAGTCAAGCTGAATGGCCCAGCTAAATTTCTGATATTATATTTGCAAGAAACACAAGTCTATTAACTTGATCAGTTCAAGTGCAGCTTTCTTTTTATTTACAATATTACCTGCCGACGAGAACATGTGCTCAGAGTGCACAGAGGTTCCTGGCACACACAGGTATTTACAGGCCAGCTTTGAGAGTTGCGGGTACCTGTTGCACCCTACATATGTCTCTCCACCAAAGCAGTGGCTGTCTGCAGACAGAGCAGTCTCCTTCATATAGGCTTGCATCTCCAGGATGCCGTCATGGCTGCCTTTACCAAAGTCACTTGATTCATACAAGTCCCCAAACAGGCTCCCCATCGCACCCAGTGCAGTAGCTGCCTTTTCTCCCTCTTCTGTACAGTCAATGTCTGTCTCATTGTCCTTCATCTCGTGTGATGAAGTATCACTGATGAGATTTCTCTGTTCGGATGAAAGGTGGACTAAGCGAGAGAACTGGGGGGTCCAGAATGGCTGCTTTATTGAGAAGCATCCACACGCTGCTTCTTAGATGTTTTGTTTTTGTTGGCGATTATCCTCCATTTTCATAGCGAAACAACAGCTAATTAACAGTAGCTTCGTTTAGGAATAGATCAGCAAGACATGCGATAGGTCCACATGATAGTGAATTCTTAGCACGCCCTCTGTTGGATTACAAGTCAAACTACATCAAATTGTCTGATGCACCTATAGAGACCGCAGCTGACATTTCAAACAGGTAGAGTTTGAACATTTCATAACTTTTCACCTCATGTCCAAACAAACGTTCGAAACTCGAATAAAAAGTGACAGCTATAACGCACACCAGTGAAAATATAGCTCATGGATTATGTGAGGTGTTAGTCAGCTGGGATTTGCACTAAGACCACCAGATGTGTATCATAACAGACAATGGCACCAACGTTGTGAAGGCTGCCAAACTCAACCACTGGATCAGACTTCCACGTTTTGGCCACAGGCTGCAACTGGCCATCGTTAAGAGTTTGAATGCTTGGGAGGAATAAACTGAAGGCTCCAGTAATTGCAATGGCAATGGCTGAAGGAGATGCATTCTCGATGTATGGAAATCACTAAACCTCTGGTCACCCAGTGACTTACAGGAAAGACTGGATGACAACCAAGAAAGAATGATGATGCTGGAAAGACAGCTGACCTACAGGAAAAACTGGCGTGGGTGTGTGGGGCCAGCAACCCCATAGATAACACTCACAAGAGGGTACCAAGTAAGCTACAGTAGTACCAAATAAGCAATACCCCCAGATTCTCCCCCAAGGGTGGGTGGGTGGGTGGGGAGACTCAACAGGACAGATTCAACGGTTATGGCCAGGACGGTACCAAGGACACAGAGAAGGCTCATCCAAATCACCATAATTGGGAAGGCACCACAGGTAAAGTGCCCCTGTAGCAAGAGCTGCAAGAACTTGAGGGGCCTAACAATACACCAGGCCAAGGCGCAGGAAATCCCCAGCCAGGAAGCACCCCACAGTGTTGAGAATTTCTCAGCTCCTTTGTCACCTACATCCCAAAACGAGCACTTCCACAGATGCCATAACACAGTCGTTCAGACTGTGGAAGGAAGGAAGGAGAGGATAAAGAGGCCAAAGATGTCTGACATGAAGGAGTGGCTCAGCTTTGAGGAAGACCTGGACAGAATCCTTGAAGTCACACTAGCGAGAACAGCAGAGCGGAAAGTAAACAGCCTCACTGAGATCACATACAACCTGGCAAAGGAACAACAACAACACCCAGGCAGAAAAACAGAAGAGAACTAGACCTTAAGGATGGATATCTAGAGCAAGGAGATTCAAAGCTAGCAGCACTGAGGAAAAGGGGGGGAATAAAGGAGCTAACAAGTAGTCTTCACAGACCCTTTAGGAGACTAAGAAGGGCAGACAGGAAACTGAGCAAGGAAAGGGAGAAGAGGAGGGAACAGTTCATGAAGGATCCCTACAACTTTACCAGGTCTCTACTGGGGGAGGCAAACTCAGGGAGTCTGAGCAGCCCTAAAGAAGAAGTGGAGGCATTCCTGATGGAGACACACCGTGACCCAGAGCGCTGCCTTCCCTTACGTGAAATTGAATAGAGATTGGCATGTCAGAGTTCTCCACCATGCTCAATACCAACAAACCAAACTGGAAGGAAGTCCAGGAAGTGGTTAAAAAGGCAAGAGCAGCTTCAGCCCCAGGTCCCAGCGGCATCCCCTACAGGGTGTATAAAAAATGTCCAAGGATACTCCAGCGGTTATGGAAGCTGCTCCGGAGAACCTGGAAGAAAGGCACCATTCCAACAAGCTGGCAGAGGCAGAAGGATGCTTCGTCCCTAAAGAGGAAGCCTCAGCAAGCATAAACCAATTCAGGACCATCTCCTTACTCAGTGTTGAATGCAAAATCTTCTTCTCAGTGCTGGCAAAGAGGATGACTATATACACGATTGAAAATGGTTTTGTCAATACCTCTATCCTAAAAGGAGGGATCCCAGGTTTCACGGGACACATAGGAGTGTTAAGCAAGATGATATACAAAGCCACGTCAAAGAAAAGGCGACCTGACAGTTGTCTGGCTGGACTTACCCAACACCTATGGGTCGATTCCGCACAACCTAATCAGGACAGCTCTGAAGCACTATCACATCCCAGCTCACATCAGGGGATGATCAGCAGCTACCTGGAAGGAATCAAGCTCCGCTTCAAGATGAAGGACTACATGACACAGTGGCAGCACCTGGAGACAGGGATTATAACCAGATGCACAATCTCCCCTATCCTGTTTGTCATGGGCATGAACCTCATCATCAATGCAGGGGAAAAGGAAACCAGAGGCCCCATGATGGAGTCAGGGGTTCATCAACCTGCGATCGGGGCTTACATGGATGACCTAACAGTCAGAACGTCATCTCATGTACAGGCAAGATGGGTCCTAACGAAGCTTGAGGAGATGGCAACATGGGCGAGAATGACATTCAAGCCAAGACAATCGAGGCACATGGTTGTCAGGAAGGGCAAAATCTCCACCAAGTATAACTTGCTCATACAAGACGAGCTCATCCTATCCATCAAAAACAACCCCATCAAGTAACTGGGAAAGTGGTACGACTAATCACTAAGTGATCACAACAATGTCCGCAGCACAGAGAAGCAGGTAGAGGGTTGGTTGAAGAACATCGATAAATACGGTCTGCCAGGAAAGTTCAAAGCATGGTTGTACCAACAGGGCCTGCCCTGCAGACTGATGTGGTTGATGACAGTGTATGAAGTGCAACTTACATCAGTGGAAGGAGTGGAATGTAAGATTAACACGCATCTTAGAAGGTGGCTGGCAATCTCTCCAAGCTTTACATCAGCCGGGCTGTACATTAGATCAGGGCAATTAAAACCACCCCTGAAATCCCTGGTCAAGGAGTACCAAGTAGCAAAATGCAAGATGGCCATGACCTTCAGGGACTCACGTGACGACAAGTTCAGAACAGCAGGAATACAAACCAGGTCGGGAAGAAAGTGGGAGGGCTCAGCATCGCTGGCCACAGCAAAGGGGAACCGAAAAGCTGAAGGACATTTTTGGAGCACCATGCGCAGGAAGGCATGGGCTGGGAATGACTCACTTCCAAAGGTGGAGAAGAGCCGACCCATGGGAGAGAAGAGCCATGGTCCAGGCAGAGGTAAGGGACCTAGAGGAAGAGTGGAGGAAGGCAAAGGCTGTCGAGCTAGGAGCCCAGGGAGCCTGGACAAAGTGAGATCTCCCAAAGAGGAAGGTGAGTTGGGCCGACCTTTGGAGACTTGAGCCATTCAGGATCTCTTTCCTTCTAAGGCCGTCTATGACACCCTCCCAACCCCTATAAAGCTGCACAAGTGGGGAAGGTAACCATCTGAAGACATAACCTCCTGGCTCAAGGCTCCAGTCATTGCGCAATGGCTGAAGGAGAAGCATTCTCGCTGTATGGAAATCAATAACTGAAATACATTAACACAGTATACCTCTAGTGTTTCTTTATTTATCACAAGTCATATCATCATCGTTGCATGGTCTTTTTTTACCGTACACTATTCCTACTATGTCACAACACTATATTGCTAATTAATATAATGGTTGAACTTGGATAATCACTTCTGCTTCATTTGTTTCAGAGTGCAAATATGGGCATTCGTCTTTTGTGTTTGTTTTTGAACATTTATGAACAGCTGAACTCCACTACCATGCTTTGTGGGTCTGACCTTTTTTCTGTGTCATCACCATTTATACCTATACAACCAGTATAAGTTGTATAGGTATAATTTAGGGTTAAATTACTGAAGTACAAAATTGTATAGTGCACCTTTTTTTTTTTTTTTTTTTTTTTTTTACAGTAACCTAACCTCTTAATGCTCTGTGCGTTAGAACAATACATCTGACTTGTACAAATGGCTCTTCCAGGAGAATAAAACATTGGATAATCAAAATGGGTCTTCATACTTAGTCTAAATCAGGGGTTTCAAACTCAAATGAGCTGGGGGCCACTGCTGGCACTGTCGTCTCAGTGGGGGGCCACTTCAGTGTTTGAGATCAGTATCAATAAAAAAAAAAAAAAATCACAAATATTTCTGAAAACATGGTTTATTCAATTTCAGACATTGTATGATAATATTAAAAACTATTAAATTCACAGTAAACGCAAATGTTTTTGGCCTCATTCTTAAATAACTAAAAGCCTTTCATCAACTGACAGCACTTATGTTTATATGGTGTTCATATTAACAACACAAAAAAGAACTATAGCTTTGTATGCACATTTTAACAGTTTGTGCAAATTTGATCTTAAATAACGTATTTTGACATTTCACTCAACAGACAAAACGCTTCTGAGTCCAGTTGCGCCTTGTTTCTTGCCAGATACCTAGCAGCGCTTCTGTTCACATAGCTGAGCTGCATTTACTCTGATGGACGCTGCAGTTGAAACTCTGAGTACAGCCTCAAGATGAGCATCTGTAAGCCTTGTCCTGTACTTGCTTTAATTAAAGTTCATTGTAGATAACAGTTTCTCACACAGATATGTGCTCCCAAAAAAGCACATAACAAGACTGAAAACTCTGGACAGCTCTGGGAATGAAGGAGGAACTCTCCAGTCTTGTCTGCTTTTCCCTGTGCTTCTCTGAATTTAGTTTTCAGTTCACTGTCAATGAGTTCAGTTTGCAACATGCTGGGGACACTCTCCACAACAGCTGAGAAGGGGTCTGCAAACAGCTGGAAAGTGTCATGGTGAGCCTTGAAATCAGCAAATCGCTCATCAAACTCTTGCTGCAGGTTTTCAATAGCAGAGACATATTCATCACCTCTGAATACTGTTCCGTCTTCTGCCAAAGATCTGCATGCAGCAAAATGGCAGAGGTTTTTTGCAGGCAGTTGAGATTTCCACAGTCTCAGTTTTGTGCAGAAGGCCTTTACACTCTCACAGGCTGTTGTGATGAGCTGACAAGGACCCTGCAGCTTTAAGTTCAGGATGTTTAGTTGTTGTGTTATATCCACAAGAAATGCCACATCCATTATCCATTTTAGATCCTCTAGTTCAGGAACATCCAGTCTGCCATCTTCCATGAATCTCTTTACTTAAGCTCTTAACTCAAAAAGTCTCTTCAGCATGTTCCCCCTGCTGAGCCAGCGCACCTCAGTAAAATACAGTACATCACCAGAACTGGCGGTGCTGTAGTCCTCTGGACCTGATGTAATTCACACATTTCATGACGACAGACATGACATGTTCATATTTCAAGCATTCGCTGCACAGCACGTGCTGGTGTATAATGCAGTGCAGAGCGATCGCTGGGTCTGCATTTTCCTCCTCTAACTTTCTCTGAACCAGCGTAACCAGTCCGTTTTTTTCCCGGTCATGGACAGCCCACCGTCGGTTGTAATGCCCACCATTCTGTTCCATGGCAGACCAAGCCACTCCATCGCGTCACACAGTTGTTGAAATATATCTTTCGCTTTAGTGTGGCCATGCATCGGACACACACTAAGCAACTCTTCAGTCACCTCAAACCTGTCATCCACACCCCTGATGAAAATTGCAAGCTGAGCATTGTCAGTTGCATCAGTACTTTCATCAAGTGCCACAGAGAATGCAGTGAAACTTTTTGCTTTGTCCCGTAACTGTTCATAGATATTACCAGAAAGTCCATTAATCTGCTCTGCCACAGTGTTTGCTGACAGGGAAAGGCTGTTAAACAGGCTTTTCTTTTCGAGACACAGAATATCAGCAACTCTGAGCATACAATCCTTCAGAAACTGCCCCTCGGTAAATGGCTTTCCCGCCTTGGCGATTAATTTACAGCCTCGACTGCAGGTATTGCTGTCCTTAGCAGCTTTATGGAAAAATTCTTGCTGGGATAACAGTCCTCTTTGTAGCTGCTCAGCTCGCTTTTCCTGTCATCTCCACTGTATTTATCACACTGCTCTCCGTGTTTGGTTGCGTAATGTCGCTTGAGATTATATTCCTTAAGAACGGCAAGTTTCTCTTTACATATTAGGCAGATGGCATTTCCACCGAACTCAACGAAAAAATACTGTAATGTCCATCTTTCTTGGAATTGTCAGCGTTCGTCATCCACTTTTCGCTTATGTTTGGAGAGCGACATCTTCTGCGTCTTCTCCTACTATTTACCTTTTCTTCTTCTGCGCTTCTCTTTCATGTCATCAGCACATCCCGTGAAATCATTTTGGATTCATTTATTTATTTATTATGGTTTTTTATTTAAATTGCACACAAAATTATTCTTGTAGAAAACAAACAAATAAAAATAAAAAGGCTGAAGGGCTAAACTGCATTTAACTTTTTACTTCAAGATGGGGCGGAATTGGCCCCCGGGCCAGGAGTTTGACACCCCCAGTCTAAATTAAGAGCTTTTGGATGCATCATACAGCAGCTTGTGAGCACCCATATTTGAAATTTTCAGTTTAACGTGTACTTTAAAGTGAGTGACAATTAATGTGTCACTATGTTTGCTTTAATCATTCTAATAATTATAATATAATATTTGAATATTTAATAAATTATGTAACAACACTGTCATCAACATAATTTCTTTAAACTGGACTTCATGACAAGCACTTTCTCTCTCTCTCACTCACTCACTCACACTCACACACACACACACACACACACACACACACACTTAAAACGACAACAAATCTGCTGGTAAATATGCTAATATGTAAGAACGAGGCTGATACATCACCTGACAGCATTGGAGGCAGCAATGTGAGCATCCAAATGAGACCAGCCATGACAAGTCAAACCGTCACTGCCATCACGCCTCTCGGCCTCTCCTGCCTTTCACTTTCCATATGAACCCTGTCTGTCGGAACACACCTGCAACGAGACCCACGGTGACTTTTACTCGCATGTGGAGCAGTTAGATCGAATTAGTCGGGACGAAAGCGTCTGCCAAATGAATTTGTGGTGAATGTATCAAACCTATGTGAAATTAGTCTACAGTGAAAACACGTAAACTATAAATTAATACAAAACAAAATTCTACTGTAAACTGAGCACAGCCACGACTTGTACTAAAGTCAACAATATCATGTCTAGTGAACACTCGTTATATTTGGTGACCACTAATAAACAGTGGGATGAAACCTGCCTTAATTTTGCATCCGTTTCTCCTTGGCTATATAGCTTAAAACGTTCAGTACTTCCATCAAGAAACCCTTACTAACGTGTCTGAGCTGGTCCGGTCAGACACCGCTCCGGAACGTCGCTGTTAAGTTGTGTGGTATCTATCGCTAGCTAGCTAACAGACTAGCATTTCCTGTCACAATGTAAAACTAACTGGCACATCGAAGCGTTTACAATAAGTCACAACTACAAGCCATATATACCAGCTGTATATTTATATCAAATTTACCTGTTTTTAGAACGGTTCCCATGTGTTCTTTATATTTCTCTATTAACTTCAGCTACAGCACTAAATACACACACCAACAGAAGTTAACGCGAGCCTACCATTGCTCCTGGTGCCTTTAAGGTCCTCTAGTATAGTTGAGTTCTCCAAATGGAGTAACTTGGCTTTTCTCACATTCAATGAACACTTCAGAAATAATGGCAAAATAATAGAAATGATAATATATTTTTGGCTATAGATTGAGTTAGTCTACGGATCGAGCAATAAAGAAAAACTTTGTCTGTGAGGAAAAATTGAAGATGTTCTGTTTTGTTATTGTGTAAGTTTTGAGCGCTTGGCATATACAAATTTAATTGTGATAAGATGCACAACGTAGAGTGTTAAATTACAAATAAATCTACACTTACATACGCATACGCTGCCAGGTGGCAAAGCTAAAACAACTATTATTTACTAGTATTTGGCACGACGCGGGCTCTTGCAAATTGGCTG
Source organism: Psettodes erumei (assembly GCA_016785225.1). Taxonomy (NCBI): domain Eukaryota; kingdom Metazoa; phylum Chordata; class Actinopteri; order Pleuronectiformes; family Psettodidae; genus Psettodes; species Psettodes erumei. Next base: position 227,898 of record JAFBJZ010000936.1, read on the forward strand.
TACGTGTAATTACAATGTATCCGGAGGTTCATGATGGCAACATTCTGGAGAAACGCGTAATGGGAAATCACGTGACCTTGCGGAATTCCAGTTACCTAGACACCAGCGGTTTTATGTATCTTAAACCTAAACTACACACATGAAATGTAATGTCATAATTGCATTATACACAGCACTGTATGGAACAACACATATGTTTACAGCACAGTAAATCAACTAATCTTTGGTCCACCCGCACACTACAGAATATACAAAATAGTAATAATTTTACATTGTTTCTTTACTTAATTAAAAAAAACAACCAAATATCTACTTTTAGGTTTCATTTTGCGTTTTTTACAAACAGGATATTGTACATTATGTGCACCAAAAAAAATCTGATTGTGCCTTTTGAATGGATTTTTTTTTTTTTACACCTGTCAATAATCCCTCTATTTCTACTTCTGCTCTCACACCTGTACTTTTCCTTAAATGGCTTTTCAAAATGTCTGCAGTGACAAAGGGCTGTATAACAAGTTTATCAAATTTGAATTTATTTATATTGATTGATTGACACTGATAGTTACCTTCTGGCACTGTTCATGTACTGTACAGTTGGCGATTTATAAATGTATTGTGTTGAAAAACTTCTTTCTCAAGAAAATTATTTCTCGAAAGGTTTCTAAGAGCACAGACCTCTGCCATGATAAGCACAGCATATGCTCCAAGAATGTGGTAAATGTTTTCTTTTTATTAGTCCTTGTTCCATACTCCATCCCTCCACCAAATTTCAAGGAAATTGGTTCAGTAGTTTCTCAGCAATCCTGCTACTACAGACTCCTTGGCAGAGGTAATAACTAAATATGAATGGTTACACATTGCACATGGGGTGAGTTTGCTGCCCTTGACCTACCAAATGCAAGGGGTTACAATGATGTTGTACCTGTAGAGGAGATATAATGCTCCTTGCAACAACAAAATAAACCTGTTAAACTACATCAGATATTTCAACTGGTCTTTTTACCTTTTGTAAAAAAAAAACCTGCTTGGAAGAAATGCATCAATGATACCCATACACATACAGTGTATGAGTATTACATACACAAACACCAGCACCATGTCATGTGTGTGACATATATGTGTAGAATTTGTCATTCTCCTCCTCCTCTTCTACCCTTTCATGTTGCGTCTTACCATCACAGGCTTTGAAATAGCCAGAAGTGTCTGCCTGCCTGCCTTCATACCCAGTCTCAGTAAAGTTTCCATGTGTTGTTTGCATTAACTCCACTGCTGTCTGATCATGTGAATTAGTCTGTGAATTTCTGTTTCTTATTGTCTGTTTTAGGACGGTGGGCAGAAGAGGATCCAGATCAGATAGTCCCCAAAAGTCAGTGAGATGGTCTCTTTTTTTCTGCTCATCTTCCTCTTCCTCACCTATGCCCAACACGGCAAGGGTGACTGAGAACAAATTGACATTGTCGGGGTTGTCAAACTCCTGCCTCCTCTCCTTCATCTTCTCCTCCACCACCTCGCCTTGGGCAGGTCCCTGGATTCCAATTTGGCTCTCCTCAGGTATGAAAGAAATTTTTATGCCTTCTGCTTTGGCCTCATTTTCATCAAGACCCCCATATGTTACTCCACCATAAAACGCTGCATCTGGCATCTCCACCTCAGTGCTCTCTGCCCTCCTCCCATAGTCCCTTGTCACAGCTGGCTCACTGTTCTTCAACACATTGCAAGAGCCCCAGCACAAACTTTCATGTGAGGAAAGCTGTCTGTTTCTATCTACATAGATGTTAATCCCCTCTTCCTCATCCTCATCTTCATCCTCATTCCCAGTGGCAGGATGTGGCATTGTAGGACTGTTCTTTTTCCTCTGTTTCTCCATCTCAGAGCAAATGGAAACTGGATCTGGGATCATGACCCCTGGTTCCAAGGTGTGGCCTTGGCTCAAAGCTGTCTAGAGTGTCAAAGAGGAAATAAGGAGGGCGTAAAGCAGTTAAAAATTAGGATGATAGTGAATACAGCAAAGTGCCAACACCACCAAATCAAATTATTGGTGCTGTAAGTGGTCTAAGACAGCAAAACTTTGGTGTGTAACTTGACGGTTAAACTGAAGCTCATGTGAAATTGAATAATTTCCTTGGTACAATGTGCCAAAGACCCACTCGCAGACTATGTTGTCTCATGGCGTTGCAGTTGGTTGTACACAGAACTTGAGAGATGTGTACGTCCCCGCTGTCTCACCTCCTCAATCCTTTCTGATTATTGTGGGTGTGATTATGGAACTGTCTGTTTTGGAAAGTCATAAAGGGGGACTCTCCTTTAAGATAGCTGGCCTCTATAGGGTAGCATCCATATGCTGAAAATTAGCTTGTGAAAGTGAACTATTAACTGGGCATAATGGTGAGTGACTCAGACTTCAAACACTCAATACACAGGTTGGAAAGATAAATAGATTCACTGAGCTCTGATGCTAAGAATCGTTCACAAAGCAGGAGAAAACCTTCAGCTGTAGCTTCTTGACATACTGTAGCTGGGACTGAATGTTGCTTTCTGTGCTTGCTTTCTTTTCTTTAGCTGGTGTTGGTCTGTGTGCTCTGCACAACACCACCACCAGTTTGGGAGTAAGTGATTGATTGATTGATTGATTGATTGATTGATAGATTGATAGATTGATTGATAGATAGATAGATAGATAGATAGATAGATAGATAGACAGGTTTCTTACATTTAGTACTCTGGGCAGAGTTGCCTTCAGTTTACCAAGGAATCCAGTGTAGTAGAGGCAATACAGGGTGGTCATCAGGACACTCATAAATAAAATCAGAAGAGCAGCAACTGCACCTAAAACAACAGGGTCTGAAGATGCACACAGGTAGCAGAAGGGTAGCGTAAAGGGAGATTGTCCAGTAGTTAATCCATCACTGACAAGGTTGTTCTCTTTGACAGATAAAATATATTGATATTGGAAAATTAGAAATGAAAAAAAAGCTTACAAAGGTCTAAAAATATATCTGGGTGACCCACCAAAGTACAGTCTATGTATGGGAAACACTGGCATCTTAATAATAACACCATAACAGTGTGAAAACATCATGTCATTAACATTGGCTCACCTCTGCGCAGTGCCAGAATGCTAGTGAAGGTGCAATTCCATTCAGATGGCTCAGTGTTTTTGTTCAAACTAATCTCTGTGTGCACTTGTACACAATACTGGGTACCACTGTTTAGATTGTTCAGAGTAAAACTCCGTTTTCTTGTTTTGTAGGACTCCTACAGGTGAAACAAGGGGGAAAAAACACGTTTACAATGATTTATATTCAAGTAAATTTCCCCAGCATCCTATGGGATATTCCTTGATTTAGTCACATCACTGGATTGCAGTCATTCATCTTTCAAAGCAGTCAACAATAGCTTCAAAGATCAAGATCAAGGTGGCACTATTTCCACTTCAAAGAAGACATTGGAGTTTCAGTTTTAGTATAGTCAGATCAACAGATGCTCTGGTTATAGGAATGACCATATCAGATAGTATGCGCAATATTCAACAGAGCATTTCCACTGAGAAACAAAACAAAAAACAGAAATTAGAATTAAACAGAAAAAACATCAGACTGAAATTAATCAAATTTGGAACTAACTCCAATCATGGATAAAATCCAATATTCAACCTGTGAAATCATTGCCTCTGTCCACTAAGTTTTAAGTGAACTGACAATCATTTTTCTCCCAGCAAAGATCTGCCACTATTTGGTAAAGCAGTTGTGCCTCTATTTCCTATACAAGTCTCGAGGCATTCTGTTTAAAACGCCATGTGAACATACAATAGTCATCATACACAACACAGCTGAGAATCATTGGAATATATTTGGTGAGAAATGAGGGAAAATTAATTTATTACCTCCTCTTTTTTTCCTCTCTTCAACAAGACCTTGAATTGAGCATCGTAGAATGTCTGAATATCATCAATTCCTGAGCCTGTGTCAGCATCCGGCAGGGATATATTGATTTGGATGCAGTTGGCATATCCAGCCAATGAGACTTTTGGTGGACCTATTATGGCTACTCATGATACAAGAAAAGACAAAACAAGATTTGCATATCAGTTAACAAGGGCCAACTTTCTCCCCCTAGAAGTATTTTACATCTTTATGCTGTTAGCCTGTTAGGGGGCTAATATATTTTCATTTACTTTTGGTCAGATTCAAATAAAAGGGACTGAAACAATTTATGTAAAATAAGAAAAATAAAAACAACATTTAGACAACTCGTGTTGACATACTGTCTTGGTAAGGGATGAAAGTGTATCTGTCAGACTCTGAAGACAGGGTATGGTTGTAGGATGCCTGGACAGACAGGTGATAATTGACGTAACTGTTCAGCTTCAGCTTAAATGATGTTTTCTTCGTGTATAGTGGCCGTTTCTGTTTCTTCCCAGGTGCCCTACAGAACGAGAAAGAATTCCAACATTTTATAACAAAGCCTACATTTTAACCCATTATACATGTATCTTACAACCCACCTACTTAATAGGTGGACTCAGCTCAGAATCTCCACCAAAAGGAAATTTAATTTAACCCTAACCCGTCAAATTTTGGCTTGTAGCTAGCTTTTTGTCAGAGGTCAGAGCTCCCTTTTGAAAATTATGGTGGTTTGTTTAAAACTACCCATGCAAAGAAAAGTGAGGTTAACAGTGAATAAAAGCACCTGAGGATAAGTAGAGTTATTTATTTATTTATTGTATCTAACAGAAGTACAAAACCAGTGTGCATAATAGTTAGTGAAAAAGCTGGTCATTGTAAAGTATTGCAACAAGCCATTTCACCAGACATGCCCGTTTAGTCAAACTGTCTATTAATGTATTGAAAGCGTCAGGGCAAACTCACCACTCAACACTTAAATCAGTATATTTTCTAGGTCTTTTGCAACCAATTTTACAGACTTTGTTACACAACCAAAAGGTGTCATTTCACTAATACAGAGATCTGTACTGTGTTCACAGTTTGGAAATTTTTATAGCTTTAATATGATTTGCTTCATCTAACCTTCCTGGACCCATGACAATTTTGCAAATGCACCTCTACAATTTGTATTTCACCCTTATAAAACTCTCTGCGTGTTTAGACTGTACACAAAAGGCTATCAATCCACAAATGTAAAAGTTGTAGTGTCTTAAGATACAATGTATGGTGTGTTTCCGTGAATCCCAGGGTCAAAGGCCAGGAGCCAAATGTAGAGGAGACCTTAAAAGTAGTGACCTTAAAAGGTATCCTTATGGTTTACCTTGTTTAGAATGAGTAAGTTTACTATATAAGTGGGTATTTAGAGCCACTTTGGGAGAGATTCACATTGGTCCTGAATCCTCCAAGCAGTCCATGGTGCTTGTCATGACGCGAAACTTCTTGTAATAAACTTCTATATACGAGCAAGACGTCAGCAGAGATTCCTTCATCATCTTCACATCATCGTAGCTCAAGAAACCGCAAAGTCTCATGAGTATGATTGAGAAGTGCAGTCGTAGGTGATTAAAATGTAATATGTGTATGTTGATATACAGTCACAAGTATTTTAGCAACACCATAGCAATAGTGAGTAGGACTCCCATTTGCTGTCATACAACCTCAGTTGTTTTTGAAGAATCCTCCACCGTTGTGATGTTCAGCCTTGGAGGAGGTCTGTGCTTTCCAGTTTGCTTGTTTGTTTGCTGGAAGATTACTTGAAAAGAAATGGAGGGATTATCCTCAAATTTTGTTTTTTTTTTTTTTTACCAGACATGGCTCTTATTCTAATTTAGAAAGTATTCGTTATTTGGATCAATACTGGGACCGAGGAAATTCTTTACATTCAATTCTTCATTGTTGTGAGATCGCCTTCCATGACTTGAATGACATCACCATTAAGAACAGGTACTCTCGACCACCTATATCCTTTCTCCTATTTGGTGGGGATTAGGAAGAGGGATGCATGGAGGACAACTTTCAACACCCCTTGTGGGCATTACAAGTACATGGTGATACTGTTTGGTCTTACCAGTGCTCCAGCTTCTTTTAGGCACCAGTGAATAATGTTTTGAGGGACATGTTAAAGTGCAGGTGTTTGTCTACCTGCACAACTCCACATTATGCATCATGATGCCCTTTGCCCTCCAGATGTGCAAATTGCAACATTTTTTTCCATTACATTCACCATTAAAACCTGGAAGGTGATAATAATGTCTGAGTTTTCTCAGATGTCAGTGAGATGTAGAGACGCAAACATTCCAATAGTCTGAACACTTTTCCGGCTTCTGATCAGGTGGCAAGTCACAAAGTAAATTGAGTTCAATTCAATTCAAGAATCAAATCATCTTTAAAACTCCACTGGAGTTTTATTTGCATAGCTCCTTCATTAGTTATATCTAATGAAATATCATTGCAGTCACTGAAGAACAAAGATCTCAGAGAACAATACAACAATATTTTTCTATTACAACAATATCCAGAAGACTCACACTCACCTGTTCCCACCAGACCCACACATTATGGAGGCATATGACCGAAACCACTTGAGGGGGTTAATGACCCATATTAACACCGTCATGACTGTCAAGACTTCCCCATGTGATCCTAATGGCCCACTCAATAGGAGGGACCTGTGGCACTGTTGTTTCTCCCAAACCATTTTCCACACCCACAGTGTATAAATTCCAGTACTCCCCACCATCAGTTTAGAAGAAAAGAAGCGAAACGTCGGTCTGTGAAACGGTGAAACGTCTTCTAGCAAACCTCAAGTCCAATGCCTTACAGAACTCTTTCGACATCCTCATAGATATGCTGGGATAAAGTTGAAGTGGTCTGTAAATTGTAATGCTGTTCATAAGATTACATGTTAGTCATTAGTCACTATTGAGCCATTTCCAAGCTGCTTCAGCACACCCTATTTTATAATTCCAACTTTGTCTGACAAAATCACCCCACACATAAATTAAAGATGGTATCTGTTCTGCCATCTCAGCTTTATGTGAAACAACTGAATGATCAGTTGGCTCTACCTATCTATCGTTGGAATTTTCGGATTTCGATTCTGCTGATCAATTACTGTTCTTGTTGATTGCCAGTTTTGATTCCAGTATGGTAAAAAGAAAAAGCTCATAGACACCCCCCAAAAAAAAAACAACTCAAATTTTTACAGAAGAAAAATATCTTGATTTTTATGTTAACTTCACAATACCAACTGAAATGCACATTAATATACACCTCTTCCAGATGTAAAGGTAAAGGGTGTTATTATGCTCTTGACTTGTTAATTTGTTTTTCAAGAAGGAAATAATGCTTAAGAGAAACAATTACTGGCTGAATCACCCAAATTGCAATCAGAAGTAAATCAACTCCAGCCAGAGAAAGGCATAAGTGACTATCAAATTAGTTATCACAGTGCCCCACAATGCATTGTGTCTCTACAAACTGTGCAATGGTGGGCAGTAAGGCAAACTGTCCTGGCATTGGTAGCTCTCCCCAAATCTCTGAAAATGTTGTACCAGATTTAAAAATAGGCATTAATCCAATCAACTGCCCAGACTTGATTTGGAATCTACACCTTCACATTCTCCCCTGAAAAAAATGTTAAAATCTCTCCCAGTCAAAATGAATTCTGACAGAATTCTGGGATACTCCAGTGTAAAAAGTGGCATATATAACTGTTCATTTAGCAGATGGTGCATACTTAAGTAGTAGGTGGACTCAAAGGGACAGTTAAATTGTTACATAAGCTAGGTCCTGGTGGATTTCAATTTAAAAAAAAAACATTCCCTGGTATCTGGCATTTTGTACATTTTGGTTCCCAACCCTATCTGAAACAGTAAATCTAGTGACAAATCTGCCAAATTGGCAACACTGCCTGATGATGAGCTAACAGAAAGTGTTTAGAAGAAAGAATGAAGGCCAACAGCGAAACTCGCTGATTAACTGACTGGCTGATTAACACTGTAACTTCATCAGTCAGTCACTCCAGCCAAAAAATTCTATAAGCAAAGCATACTTTTTATTCAGGACAAGCTGAATTAAAGTCATTTGCTTAACGTTTGAAATAGTCACAATTTATATCCAATTCATGGAAAAAGATCAATGCTGTAGAATATCCCACTGCCTGAAAGGGAGATTTCAATTTTCTGCAGAACCATGATGCAATCAAAATATTCAGACTTTGTAGAGGAACCTTGATATAATTTAGACTGTTCTTCACACCTCTTTCCCATCCTTTCCAATTTTATAAAACATTAATTTATTTTCATTATTGTTATTTATCTCAAGGATGAAGGTGTAGGTTCTTTTGTCATGTTATATTTTATATTATCATCTATACTTCCTGAATATAAAAATAACAATATGGTTTAAAACAGACAACAGTTTTCAATGGTAAATTGCAAAATACAAGAAAATCTACACAAACATTGCCTGAATAATTTTTTTAAATTATCTAATTATCTTCGCATCCTTGTATTATATTTGTAGTGTAATCTTATTTGTAGGTAAAATTTGATCAAGATTAAGAAGTGAGAAATCCCATGCCAACTTTGGGTACTTGACAGTTTCTATACTTGTATAGATCTACAGAATACAGTCTGATGGGGCATTCTCTTCTGCACCAGGAGAAAATGGCACCAGGCAGTTTGTGGTAGGAAATGAGAATAGCGACAGACAACAAGATGGCAGATAGGCACTCTACCTCCTGAAGATCATGTACTGTGTTCCTGATGGGGTGCCTCGTCCAGGATCCCAACGCAGGACATGGTGGAAGTTGACAGAGTTTACGGAAACATTGACCGGAACAGGAAGAAAGCCAAGCACTGTGTGAACAACAAGTTAACACCTAATGACTGACTGAAAAAGTGCTGTAAACAAAAACATATCTGGCAAGACACATTCTTGAGCCATCAGCACTAATAACAGCGACCTAGTGGGTATGTTGAGGAGACATATAAAATCACAACTTGCTGTAAAAAGTAAATAACTTCTCTGAAAGAACTTTATTTACTCACCAGAATCAAGCAATAACATCAGATTAAGAGTGGAAGGCAAATAGTCCATCTTTTCGTACTGGAAAAGCAGCAGGTGTGTCACCCTCTCGTCACTGCACTGTTGTTACTATCATCAAAAAGAAAACAATATGCCTTCTATTCAAGGAGAATATTCAAGAGAAACTGTACTTCTCTTTCCTTAAAAGGTTAACCAATATGTTAATTTTATTCATTTAGTTTATTTAATTCAATTAATTTATATTAACTTTACTATAAACTTACTGTAATATAACATTTAAATTTGGTTAAAATCATTTTGTCACCTTTTAGACTTCAGCCTCGGAATAACCCCACACACACACACACACACACACACCGTACCCGACCACCACCACCGAGCTCACGCTAATTCTTGTTGTTGTTATTATTACTATTATCATTATTATTATGATATTAGTATCATATCCTAACCCTAACAGTAGAAACTAATTCCACATCACCATTTTCTTGATGGAGCTGAGCCAGCTTGAGGCTGCCATTATTGAACCACGAATAGTTGACTTGATTGTCACATGAATCCTGCATTAGTGAGTGAGATTATTGAGCAAGAGTAAAGAGTTTGACTTTCGTTGCTCATACTGAATACGTGTTGTAGGTCACCACTGGACCCTGGCTGACAGCTGGTCGAAATAGGAAATGTTCAGAGACTTACCAACACACAGAGCCAGTAACAGTCCATTTCCACTTCCCAGGAAACAAAAGCGAAATTTTCGTTCTGCGGCACAAATTCAAAGACGTCAACTCCAGGGTACCCACTGTGACGTCGGAGATACGCAAAACGTCATTACTTCCTCCTCCTCCTCCTCCCCTGCTCTTCTTTCTTCTTCGTCTTCTTTTCTCTCGCTCTATCGAAATCCCGCTCTCTCTTCCCCCCGTCCCTCCCTCCTATCGCCGTCCTTCTTCTTCGTTGGTGTTTATTGGCGGTTGGCAGACCAACTTAACGGTGCATTACCGCCGCCGATTGGACTGGAGCGTGGATCAGGAGGTTAGCTAAATTAGTTTCTTTAAAAACGTAATGATGTCATTATATATTTCCCCTGCATTATTCCCCAGGAGACATGGCAATTAAAGTTTATGCTATTCAACTTTCCTTAATGGCTGCTAGAGGAGATTCTTCTCAGTTCATTTTTTAAACTGACTAGCATATGCTCGACTGTTTCTGGTTGACCACAGTTTAGCATTTTCCCAGTGGGAAAGTCCTATTTTGTGTTATGATGAGCCGAACACTGTTTGTGCATATGAATGTCATGGCTTCAGCTCTACTTAGTGGGACTAGGAGTACTTGCTAAGGTTTGAAAGTTTGCTTAGAAACTTAGGAGCCATCAGGAAGTGTATCCATTTTGAACGAGATGGGTGCAATGTACGAATTACTTGTATTTGTGTTACAGATAGTTTGCATCCCTATTTAATTGCTATTTTTTCTACTTCATGTATTGCAGCTTGCATTTCTTATTGAGATAAGACAGATTGCAGCCTCTCGATGACAAACACCAGGTTTTCCTATAATATGAACTACTTGAGAGAAAATGTTGTTTATCATTTTCTAAATAGCATTGGACTGTAAATAAATCCTTAGGGGCATCAACTGGTTGCGAGCAACGACGCACGCTCTCACGTGCAGTATCATCTCTAATGAAGCTCCTGATCTCCTGTAGTAACCCCCAGTGATGCTCAGGTGTATTACCCCACCTACGTCTAACCTACTACCGTATATGACATCTCCCCCTTTCAGCATGTTATCTTTATAACATCCCAGGAACATTGTAAATGGAAAGTGCTGCAGGCTGAACCTACACATTAACTTAAATCGGAGACATCAAAACATTCTGGCCCCCGTCTAAACCAAGGCATTATATAAGCTGCAAGTGTTACTAAAGTTCAATCACAAAACAACGTTTCAACATGTTTTTTTTCCAACCTCAACACTGCATACATCAATTCACATCAATTAATACATGACCTGGAACTCCAGGTCATGGTGAGCCTGAGGATTGTTTTTTCTTCAACAGTTTCTCACCCCATGATGGCGGTTGAAGTAAAAGGCCTGCTTAGCTTTCTCCTTCAAGTCCTTCTCTTACACAGCTGCTTTGCTGGGCCATTTTGGGACAAGGTTTTTCTCGAGAGTGGGAAGGGTGGTTCTGAGTTTCCTCCCCATCAAGAGCTTGGCTGGGCTGAAACTGGGATGAGCAGGGAGTAGATCTGTAGCTCAGTAGAGCCATCACAGAGTCATCTTGCTTCAGGATTTTGTTTGAGGTCTGAACGGCTCTTTCGGCGTGCCCATTGCCCTTCATGGATTTTCTGTAGGATCTCTCCTCTCATTTGCCTTGGTACGACAATCCAGTTGCCTCTGAGGACCAGTCCATTGGGCTCAGACAGTTTTCCTTTCAGTTGGATGTATGCTCTCGCCTCTATAGGCACTTCGGCTAGGTGTTCAGGCCATCCCTTTTTGATGAGTCTTATGATTGACAGCAGTTCAGCATCAGTTTCCTCAAAAATGTTCTCCTCTCCTCAGGAATGATACTCACATCCGAGCAAACTTTGCTCCAGTGCCCTACTTTGTTGCAGGTGTTGCATGTGGACTTTTTAGCTGGGCAGTTCTCTTCTTTACTAAGCCACGTTTTCCCACACTGTCCACATTGTCTTTTATTTCCTCCCTTTCATTTGGGTGACCTCATGTATCGCCCCCGCTGCCTCACCTTGCATGCTGACCTGCGAAGCAACCTCTTCTGACTGCCTGACTGTCTCTATGGTGCAGGTGTCAAGTCCTTTGTCAGCTGCAACTTGTGAGAAACATCTTTGTCAGTGTTTCCAATGACGATACGGTCACGGATGTTCTCATCTCTGCTCACGCCAAATTCACAATGCTCAGCAAGTTCGTACAGAGCCCTAATGAAAGTCTTCACTTTCTCTCCCACTATTTTCACCCATGGATGGAAACCTGCACGTTCATTTATAACATTCCGCTGCGGTACGAAGTAGTCGTCGAACTTTGCCAGCACTCTTGTAAAGTCATCCCCATGCTCAGCTTCATCAAACCGTCACCCTCTTAAAATAATTGCCGATGTCATTTTTCTTTTACAAGAATTATTTTTTTGCCTAAATCATCTCCTCATGATGCTGGCCACCTCTGGTAAAATTGCCTACATCCTCAGTTAAACAGATCGTGCCATTCTATCCTTTTAATATAATTGCCTATGTCAAGAGTGTGACTTAGGCAGTTTTATTTTGCCTAAGTCACAAGACAATGTGACTTGGGCAATTTTACAAGCTTTTCAAGATGGCGGCTGATTCAAGAACAAGAAAATTCTACACAGATGCTGACGTTATTTACATGATTCAGGGCTCCTCCCATATTGGTAGGTGAAGATGTTTACTATAATATACGCTAGGCTGTAGATATTGTGTAACCTCTCTCAGCTCTAACAGCATGGTGATAAAGGCTGGGAGATTCAGAATATTTATCTATCAATGTGCAAGTTATCTTATGGACCAGTGGCTCAGAAGACTAGACTGACATAAAGGAGAAAAGGGGCATCGGAAATGAGCATTGAGTGAGCAGAGTAAAGGAGATCACGACCACAGGTAGGTTTTTGGTTACGTGTGTTTTATTCTTTTGCAATAACAAAAAAAGTAACAGAAGAAATAATATTTCGGTGTAGCACACACAGTAAAATGTCAATCACCATGAAAAAAAAACCACAGTCTCTTAGCAAATTCAGTCTCTGGTTCTCCCCTCTACCTTACAGAGATGAAGGAAACCACAGTGGAAGAAAAGTTGTCTTGTTGATCTAATCACAGGATTTCCATCAAAGAAAAAGACCCGGCCTATAAAGGCCAAAAAACAAAAAGTCACTGTGATGTTCATTTAAATAAAGTACAGTTTTAAATCTAAATTAATGCATAAACACACATTTTGTAACATTAACTTTGACATTGTCTCTAAATAAACTTCTCTTCAATTATTCTCTATCCATGAATTAACTGAACACATTTTCAATAATAACAAAATGGTGGAACACTCCCTTACATTCATCTCCCTCCTTTTTTTTTTTTTTCTTTACCGCCACTCGTTAAAAAACACACCGAGCGAGGGTGAGGCAAATAAACATATAAAACATTCCATTTTTTTTTACACTATGTACCTGAAACAATGCCTCGCTAACCCATATTAACAGCAATTGCACAATTGAATAAAAGCTACTTACCAGAGGCTCATACATTCAATACCCACACACACTCCAGGCAAAGCAGAATACGCGGCTCAATCCAGGTTCTGCTTTAGAAGAAACGGGGACACGGGAGTTCAGCATCGTGTAGCGGTGTGAATGTGGCTAATGGCGGAAGCTAATTCCGCTAATGCTAACAACGCAACTTACGTTCTCCTCTGCACGGTCCGCTCTCGGCAACCCACAAGGAAAAAGGATACTCGCTCTCTCCGGCTGATAAAAGTAATTCTGTGATGGAATATCTGACTCTCTTGCACAAAAAGTTGCTAAAGTCCGCAGCAGAAACTATGCATGAAGCCACCTCTACATGCGTCCGGCAGAGAGAGGAAGAAAAAAACTAACACCACGGCACGTACACCCCGACGGCATCTGATTTGCCAAGGCCACACCACATCACGGGAACTCCTCATGTCACCTGCATCTTGTACACTTTGAGAAAGGCACTTTCGTCCCACATTGAAAAGAAAAGAACTACTCTTTTTAAGAGAAGTTCTTTTCTTATCTTTTTTTTCATCTATTTATGTGACACAATATATGAATTTATTAACTTATTGTTCCAATTAATTAGATGATGACTGGACTTGTATTTACTTATTAAGAGCCGGGTAACCTGGGTTACAATTGCATAATATTTCATGTTTTTATTCAGTCTTTTTAGTTAAAATTTCAGTTTAGGAATTTAGTGAAAAAGCACAAAAAGTGGAAAGGCTCCAGAATCTATGGATTTTACAGGTGATAAGCTTTCTGTTAACTCTTTTATGTCTTATCAAGCAATATTTGAACAAACAGTATTGTTTTTTGTCTAATTGTCTCCACAGTACATCATCTAATTAAGAAAGATTTCAATACTGTATTGCAATCTACAATCTAGAAAAAAATCACAAAGGACCCTCTTTTGTGCTTTTAACTAATGAAAATTTCAGTTAAACATAATATGAGTAATCATAACATGATTTGACTGGTATTATAGTATGCCTGTTCTGCTGTGTCTAGAGGCAACTTGCAAACCATTTTGGGAATCCTAGATGTAGCTTAATACAATTGACCACAAGGCAATTAATGTTTCTCAGAATGATCACACATTTTTGAAGGGTTTAAATATTTTTTTTCCATTTTGGTAGGAGATGCACTTGACAATAATGACACCAGTCCATCCTCATCTACTGAGGATGACAATGAGACCATCATTAAAGAGATGATGCAGCATCAGCTCCCATGGATGATGGTAAAGATGCCAAGCCGACACATGCACACCATGAAGAGGAGATATCAAATGATGATGGTGATGATGTCATAAAGATCCGGACTATACCCCAACCTGTGATGAGTCCTCTGCCCCTGAAAATGACAGCCTAACTATGGTGGCAACTCCTTTAGAACAGCAGCATGCCATGAGGATGAGGGTGAGGATGTTGATTTAAACAATGCAGTCAAAAAGAAAAGAAATAAACGCCTTAGTCCAAGAACATGGAAGCAAAATGGATCCAAGCAGAAACGTCTCAAAGGAATGTCATACAAGAGCAAAGGTGCAAAGGCTATGGGTCCTCCCTGCAACTCCAAGTTCTGTCAGCGAGTCTCAACTCAAGACTGCCAAGTCCTTAAAGAAGAGCAGCGGCAGTGGGTATTTGACAAGTTTGGGCCATTTCAAACTGTCCTTCTCAGAAGCCTCTGTGTAGGAAGGACTGCCACAAAGGGTACAGGTGGCAAATGGGCTAATGGCATGGATAAGATTGTTTCCATGTGCTCTGCCAATCAAGACAGAGTAGAAGGTTTAAAATTGCCACAAGTCACAAGGCATGTTCACAAAGGCATGTTCGAAAATTTGCCTAAGTCATTTAATTCTCTCATGTTCCATGTTTGACTGACCTTGTTGTTTGTATGTCAATAGGCTTCTGTTGTTATAACTGTTTTGATTAAAATTGTTAGTAAATATCATATATTGGTTCAGTTTTTTGTGTTTCCTGAAAAATCTGAAAAAATGACTTAGGCGATTATTTTAAGAAGGCGTCAAAACACAAACAAGCGATAGATATTCTTGGACTCCATTCCCATTGCGTATATCAGACTCCTAACTTGCACGGCGCTGTCTTCCTTGTCCAACTTGGTTGCAGTTCTGAATCTTACAAAGTGCTGCTTCCAATCCAGCCATTCCCCTGGCTTGTCCAATGGAAAGTTTGTCTCACACTCTTCTTCTGACGCAAGGTAAATAAATCCTTAGGAGGCATCAACTGGTTGCGAGCAACAATGCTCATTTATTCACATGTCCACTTTAAGCACACACTGACACACCGCTCACGTGCAGTATCATCCCCAATGAACTTCCTGATCTCCCATAGTAACCCCCAGTAATGAGCAGGTGTATTATTTGTTTAACCGACCACCATATACGACAGGACTACAAACACTACATTTATGGAGTACAGTTCTACAATGTATATACTCTGGAGTATTGGATTCCCTTCTCTTACTTGTATTTTGTTATATCCTCTACCACCAATTCCCAATGACATTAATTTAATGAGTAGCCCCTCCTTCCAGAGCATATCATATGCTTTTTCCACATCAAAGAAGACAGCTATCACAACTTCTCTGTTGGTCTGTGCTTTCCCGATGTCTGATTCCAAGCATAATATTGTCTGTAATCCATTGTGTTTTGATGCTTATGAAACAGAGCTTTACTTTTAGGATATGTAATAATCTGTCAGTGAGCATGATTTCACCTAACTGAGAAGTTAAGACAATAGACCTCTTGCTGGATGGATCCGACAGATCTTTGCTTGATTTTAGAACCAGTACTCTTATCACCTGTTTCCATACTGAGGGACGTTGGCCAGTATCCCAAACTCTGTTAACACTATTTCCAGTGTGCTACTGTATCTGTCATGTGTGCCAACGTCTTGTAACATGCCCAGTCTTTCCCAGGAGTGGTCTGGTGGGTCTTAACAATGGGTCTTGATAACTCAAACTAATTGAAGGTAGGTGGAATGGATCTTCTTCTTCTGTACTATATTTTTTATGGATACTTCATTAAGATTCTTTTCTTGGAATTGTTTCTTCTGTGGGCTGAATAATTCCATTGATATGTTCATTATTGAAAATGTCTACAGTCATTTTATTCTCCACTTTTTACAAACATCTTTTGCACTGATTTCTTGGAAAGCTTCCCAGTTAGTATTTTCTAATGCCCATTGAAGAATTGTCTTATCCTTATCATAGTAATGCTTTGTGCCAATTTAGTGATATTTCCTCACACTCCATGTGCTATTGCACTAGACACAAAGGTTGTTGCCGATTGTGTTTCGCTTGTGTTATTATATCAAATTCCTTTATTTCCTTTATTAATGCACACCAAACAATGATGGTTAATTCTTCAACAAATAATCCATTTGTATCTGTGTCAGAGGACATTCCACACAACCCACATGTTTCTTTGGAGTGGTCTCCTATTATCCATACTAGTCCATATCATAATCACAGTTGTCATCTTATACCTCATAGCAATGTTATACTATTCTGTATGAATGTTGCCACTCATCTTCCTTTGCCAGATTATCTGTCCAATCAAACTGTAGTACATCCCTTTACAACAAAGTCCAACAGTGGTTTCAATCATGTCTCCTGTATATAACATTAGGATTCACCCTGAAACTATCAATATATTTCTTAAACTCTTGGCTATTTGCAGTTAAGCTTCTTACAATGCCTCATCTTTTCTCCTTCTGGACTTTTTTCATACTCAAGTTCTACAGTTGATTTGCAGCACCTTAGTTTTCCCTTGCACACCTCTGCCATATGCCCTGATCTTGAAACATCAAAGTGGTGGAGGAATGTACATACTCACATTATAAAAAATGACACCAAATGAAGACCATTTGGGAGTCTCTCTTTATCCAAGTGATTAAGACCAAGAGACTGTCACATTTTACTTGATTAGTTTTGAGTCCTTTTACTTTGCTTACATTTGCATTTGCTATGTTTTCCTTCACATCTACTGATAGGTTCACCAAAATATCTGTGATAACTCCCCTGATTAATTTTCATTAGCTAAAGAACATACTACTTTCTTGTCACTTATTTTATTAATTCTAAGTGCTCTGCCTTGATGTCCTCCATATACATAGTATGGATACCTCCATACACAGAATTAGGAATTAGAAAAAAATGAAACTCACAGATTAGTTCACATATTATTAATGGGGCAGAATAAAATCTTTCAAAACTGGCCACCAATATACACTGATCATTCAGCTATGTTATTTTGCCAATGACTTCTGTAGTTACTTTCAATATCAATATTTCTACTTTACAAAATATGCTACATATACTAAAAATATCCACCAGCATAAAATTAGCTCACCCTCCAGGATAATGTGTGCATTATGCAAAAATGTATCAGTGATAATTTCCTGATAATAGTATAGTAGAATAGTAGATAATAGGGCCCAAAAGTGAAAAAGTGAGAAAATGAAATTTCTTTCCCAGAATGGAAAACCTGCTTTCCCTGACATGCATAGCCTGCACATTTTACTCATTTTATTTTAACTTCCTGCATTGCTGAGTGAATAGTTTTAATCTCTGTCTGCTGTGCTAGCACAATGGTTGAAAGGCCTCTAGAGGACAGTCTGGAGACAGTTCTCTGAGGCTTGATGCAGGAAAAAATGTGAGTCAGGCACAGTCACCATCATGATGACATGATGTTATATCTCATACCTGGTACCATAGTTGTGGGAATTAAACAAGAACCTCATCTTATGTAAATGTGTTGAGCAATAATAATACAATGCAACCACAAAACCACTTTTTATTTTTCTCTTCTGTGAAAAAAGAAACAATGCATGTCCTCCTTTCATGCACAAGTTCCATGAATTTGCTTAAATAAGCCAAATTATGTACAAATCAAACTTGTTGACCCATTTCCAATACTGGTATACTGAATACTGGGTATGAATGATGGCTTGAAGCTAACCAAGAGGCGTGCAGACAGAATTAAGAAAATCTAAAAAACTTTCAATGCCACCTTCTATTTAGGCTGAGCTAATTTACGTGGCATGTTCTGATTGTATTTACTAAACCAGATGGCAATTGTAGCAGGTACATAGTAATCAAATTCACCCTGTTGCACAATGAAATGTGTTTCCTTTCCATAAAGAAAGAGTCACAATTAAGTCTTGTTTCAGGAAAGGTTCTGGGTGTTTTTAAGATCTCTCCTGCCAAGATGTTGCATACACCATGCTGTTTCCATATTCATGTTTTAAAGACAGAGAAAGAAGATAAATTCAGTCCCTGGCTGCAGCCCAGTCTGATAGTCACAGGGCAGGGAAAAAAGTATACATAAGTTTACACATAAATATACAATGATCCACTATATCACAGCAAAATCTTTATATTGTTGTCAACATGTGAAACATTAAGGACTAAATTAAAATTACGAACCAATAAAACTTTTAAAGCTTAAGCAAGCACAGCTTGGCTGAATACAGAGTACCTTAAAACTGCTTTTGGGTGGATACTATGATAGTGACAAAATCCGAGAAATCATAACCGAATACAACTGAGAGAGAAAGCTACCAATAATGTGGTCAGTCAGCTGACCACATTGTACACTCAGTAGCTAATTTCAAGTCCCAGGTGGTTGGCAATGTATAAAAACATATGTTTTTCTTTTTTTTTTAAAGAAGGTATTAAAGTTTAGGGCTATATATATTTTGAAGAAGTTCCAATAATTTAAAATACATATACTGGTAAAATTTCATTTAGATTTGGACTAAAGGAACAATGACTACACAACTCGAACTTGTCAGTTCCTTTCAGCTTTACTGAGTTTAGATTAGATTTTTCCCATCTTTAGTGCTTTGATTCACCACTCTCAAACCATAAATTTTGTCCATAGCTGTTTTCAGTAAATGCTATGCGGCACATCACCTGCCCATCACTAAACAACAGACAAACACAGTTAGCAGCTAGCTTGCAAACCTCACAAAGCATTTAACAGTTAGAGAGCCACATATTTATTCAGCCTTATTTATCACATATACAGCCTGAGCTCCTCAGCTGTGGAATTCCCTGCTGGGTGATCTCAGACAGACTACTTCAGTGTCCTCTTTTAAATCACTTCTTAAGACTCACTTTTATTGTCTGGCCTTTTCCAACTGTTTATGAATTTCATTTTGTGATTCTTTTTTTATTTCTTTATTTCTTTTTTATTTGTTCCTATTTGTGTGATCATATTATTTATTTTTTTCACTTTATTACTGTGCATTTATTACTTTGTATTGTTTTATTTAATTGATTTTTATGTGAAGCACCTTGTAACTTTGTTTAGAAAGGTGCTATACAATTAAAGTTATTATTATTTGCCGAGATAAAGTTGGTGGAGATCAAGTAAGAGCTAAAATCAGTGTTAATGTAAATTTGTGTTACTCTGTCTGTGATTGTCTAGTGTTTGCTAATATGTTAGGCATACCAAAGTTATTGAAGGTTCAACTTTGATACAAATTGTGATGGCCCAGGATGGGTGTGGCTTTTCTGGTTTGCCTCTCCCTCTCTTCTCCCTTGCTCCCAGGCGGTGACAGGAGGTGTGGCTGGCCCCTGACAGGCAGACGAGGCACACCTGGAGCTCATCATCAGGCAATCAACACACCACCATAAAAGCCCTGCTTCCCCAACACTGAGTGCCAGATGATTGCCCTGCAACATCCCGCGTTCCTTACTCTCCTTGACTACGTCCATGACCATGATTCCGACCACGGCTACGTTCCTGACCACGATCTTGACCTCGGCTACATCCTCGACCACGGCTACGTCTACGTCCACGTCCCTGAAGGGTCGGCGCCAGAACACCACGTGTGTGACTCTTCGGGAATTCCCTTGCGCTGTTTTCCTCGCTGGTAACCAATAAAAACTCGAACTGTGTGCCTCTGGTCTCCTGCACTTCTTGGTCCAAAAGCACCACTGTGTCACAAATTCTATTACCAGTTGTGGAATAGTGATGAAAAACTTGAGAGAATGAGCGAAACCATTGTGTCTCAGAACTAAAGTACTAATGAAGGCATTTAAGGCTATGTTCACACTGATAGCAGAAGGCAATCAGCTACTGGATTTTACACTGGCCTGTGCATGCCTAGTGTATGTGAATGGTCATGTTACATATATTTTCAGGAATGTTAGAATGAGCAGAGATAGTCCTTGAAAAGGAGATGAAATTCACATCATCTCACCCACAAACTGTTCAATCTTGGTCTCAACCTGACCCTCTGTGACTGGCTGTTTGACTTTCTGACTGGCAGACCCCAGTCTGTCAGGATTGAAAATAACACATCAGCCAGCATCATCACAAACATCGGAACCCCACAGGGATGTGTCCTCAGCCCCATCCTCTACACCCTGTTCACACATGACTGCGTCGCCTCCCACAAGGACATCATCCTGAAGTTTGCTGATGACACTGCAGTGATAGGACGTATCACTGCGGGGGACGAAGCGGCCTATACAGGACGGAGGTGGGCAGTGTGGTGTCATGGTGCGATGACAACAACCTCACCCTAAACACAGACAAGACGAAGGAGATGATAGTAGACATGAGGAAGGGGAGGAGACCTCATCAGCCACTGTTTAACTGGGAGCTTGAAGTGGAGAGGGTGAGCAACTTTAAATACCTGGGCGTCCACATCACTGAGGACAACACAACACAGCTGGTCAAGAAAGCTCAACAGCGGCTGTATTTCTTGAGGAGGCTGAGGAAGTTCGGCATGTCCACAAAGATCCTCAGCAACTTCTACAGCTGCTTTGTAGAGAACTGCCTGACCAATGGCATCACTGTATGGTATGGCAGCATTACAGCCATGGACCGCAAACGCCTGCAGAAAGTGGTAAAGACAGCCGAGAGGATCATCAGGTATCCACTGCCCTCTCTGCATGGCATCTACCACTGCAGAGTCCACAGGAGAGCTGCCACCATTATAAAAGACAATACCCACCCACAACATGGACTGTTTACACTCCTGCCCTCAGGATGGAGGTACAGGAGTGTGAAATGTAGGACAACCCGCTTGAAAAACTCATTCTACCCCACTGCCATCAGAACCCTCAATAGCTAAGGCCACTTTAATTAACACCAAAGTCACTTAAACACTTTAATGTCTACTGTTTACAAACCAGTCATCTCTTGCACTAAGGTATAGTTTACGTTGCTATTTGCACTGATGTACAGTTATTTCTTTATAGTTACTATTATTACTATAGCTAATATTTTTTGTTTTTAATCTTCTGTGTTATCTATTTTTCTTCTTTTTTATATATACACACTCTTTTAATACAATTTTGTGTGTCTACTTATTGCTGGTACTCTGAGTGGACAGCAAAGTAAGAATCTCATTGTACAGGGAAACGTGTTTCTTTACTGTGCATATGACAATAAACACTTTGAATTTGAATTTAATATTGTATTCAACACCATAATCTGAACATTTATTCAATTGCTATTGAAACACAGTGCTGCTGGGAGACAGACTGGCTAGGTCATCAGCACACATGAGAATGTTTTATAAGAATAAGAATAAGAATAATAATACTTTATTAATCCCCAAAGGGGAAATTGCTTTTTGTTGCGACAACATCCAGCTCAAGTGTACAGGATAGAGGAGAAAAGTGTACATTCCCAGAGGTAAAAAAAAGAATTTTAAATTTAAATAGAAATAAAAATATATATAGAAATATAGAATATAGAAATATGTAAGAAATATATACACCTACAAGATCAACAGGATTTATTGCACTGTGTTTCACATGGGATGTGGATTATTGCACTAATAATTATGTATATATATATATTGCACATATTGTTTGTTGCTCGGATGGAGTTGTGCAGGAGACAGATTAGCCTCCTCCTCCTCAGATTAGATTTGACCTCCTCCTCATCAGCTTCATCAAGATCGAGCTTCAGTGACACAGCCCTTTCTTTCCTTCTTTTAGAAGAAAAAAAAGGAAAGGATTTTAGGGTTGCTTCTATTTAAACTTACAAATATATGTTGGTTTTAATAAGGCCTAGTAGACAAAGACGGATTGTGCTTCACTCTTAATTTGTCTCTGTCGAGTTGTATGTAATAATTTGTTGATGTAGCTGTTAGCTCTGAACTCCATGTTCAGTTTGAAGCACACATCTTCACTTTGATCAGTGTAAAGCTGTGTGTGACAGTGTGTGAGAGTGAATAGTAGGTGGATCATGGCCTCACCCACCATAACATGTCATGGAGCCATCAACAAAATGTAGTGCAGTCAGGGACAACACCCCATACCATGGGGGCAATGTTCAGCATGCTCAGTGCTTCTCAGTGCATACATGCATTTGCCAGAGGTTGCTGCATTGGGACATAAACTTTGCTGCCCTCTGTGGAGCTCCAGTCACTGCAGCTCACATCACAGGCGTGAACTCGCGAATGGGACCTGAAATGTGCTGTTCACACTGTCCTTGATACAGTTGTTTTCACGGATTAATTAACCTTTTCTTTGATCAAAGAGATCCTGCTGTAAATCTAAATGTTATCAGTTTGACACATTTGCACATTTGAGTTGATTGTTTTTGGATAACAGGCATTTTTATTTGATAAAATATTTTTGGAGCACAACATATTTTCTTCTTAATTACTGTTCTGGTAATTGAGAACCGAGACTCATATATTTAATAGGTATTAGTATCAAATGGCCACAACTCATAGAGTCACCACAGGCTCTCTACCGCTGAAAATAAATAAATGACAAAATATTCATTACCTATGCCAAGGAGGTTATGTTTTTGGTTTGCTCTGTTAGCAGGATCAGGATCCGGACCCCAGAATTTTTCACTATTGTGAGATAGGTGACTTGATAGCCGAGTGGTCAGGGCACATATGCTAAATGTGCTTAAGCTGTTCAGTTGCAGGTCCCTGATTTTACTCCCAGCCAGCCACAGACGTTATGGTAAAATTTAAGTTTTAGGGACATGTTTGAAAATAATAATAATAATAATATTTTTTCATTTGATGTGCTAGCCTGGATTATTTGACTTTTGAAAAATGTATATGCCTCTGATGTACAGTATATTAATAAATGTTAAAATTACATTTACCATTTTAGAGATTTTTTCCATATGAACCACACTTTCAGATACAAAGATAGATATTCTTTAATGTCATTGCACTGACAAAACAGCACAACTCCATATAGCAGCATCCTAGAATAATACCATAGTAAAAGTATAATAAAAGTAAATATGCATCCTCAAATAATAAATAATATAATCAGTCAAATAAATAAAATCACTTAAAATAAATAGCTACATTCAGGCTTGGGGCTAGGGCTAAGTAGCTAAGTAACTGAGTCGCAGACTAACTTTATACCTTATACCTAAAGTATAAAGTTGAAGTTAAAGTTTCAGTTGAATTCTTGTTTCATGATTTATCTTAGTATCAAATTAAATGAGGTGAGTTCACGAATAATCATTTGTTATTTGTGACATTGATATCAGTGTACTGTAAATCCAGGAAATAACACACACTTTTTTGTGGCTGAACCACTGACTTCATTGCCAGGTTTCCTTTCCATTCCTGACCAAAAAAAACCTACATCCTTAATTGTACACCAATTTCTTTTTATCATTGAAAGTTTGTTGTAAGGATCTTGTTCAAGACCTCTGAAAGAAGTTAAAAAGAGAAACCCAACAGTTCCCACAATTAGCAAACAATTGGTGACAGTGGAGAGGAAAAACTTTTAACAGACAGAAACCTCTAGCGGAACCAGACTCAGAGAGTTTGTGTGTAGGGGGGGTGGGGGGGCACAGAGTGGATTGGATTTTGGATTTAGAGTAGATTTTTAGCATTTAATAATTTGTCCACAATGCACCACACTGCATGAGTCTCATGCATTTACATGTTTGTCGTGTCTTCTTCTGGGGTAGCATTCAGTGGTAGAAGTAGAAGTAGGTAGCTCGGCTGTGAATATTCTCATTTGCCAAGTTCATGGTTATCTCAAGGAAACTTTAATCAAAATCAACTGGACTTACTTTGTAGGTCTTTGAATCCTCTCATCCAAAAGGTTTCATCAGTTTGTGCTGGTCTGACAAGGGCGAGCTAGTCTGACGCAGCTCATATTTCCACAAGGATATGAGTTGTGGTCTAGCTGTCATCTACAGTGTCTGAAGCCTGTTTGCAGGAGGTTACAGGCTGCAGGGGTTAGCTGGAGAAAACTTGAGATCTTTGCCAGCATTTATACCCAATCACTTTTCCATTAGGTTTTCACGTTGTCCCGTTCTCATGAACACGATATCCCAAGAACACCTTGAGGGAATTTCTTCAAATCTCGCACAAACGTTCAGTGGGCCCAATGATGAACTGCTATGGAACTACTATGGAACTGTTATCAAACAAATATGACACAGATAAATGACTTACAACAACAAACAAAATTTGTCACCATAAGTGAAATTTAATTTAATTTTTTATTATTTATTTTTAATTAATTTAAGAGGTGTCCAATTCACTTTGGCCTTTAAAGACTTTCCAAGCAGTCTGGTCATGTGTCCTTTATATGAACATGCTGATGATTTTCTCGATTAAGTGATTTTTTCATTGAGTGGAGAATTTATTTCTGAGAGAAATAACACGATAACACTGTCTCTAATATTGTGTACACTGAAAAAGATGATTTGGAGTTTGTTGTGTATGCAAGGGTATACACTAACTGCCACCCCAAGCCCATATTTGTGATAGGTTTGCACCTATGACCAAATTCTATCAACCATGCTTGTAGCAACACAGAGCAGTATCTTGAGTCTGATGCACTAATGATGCTATACTATAACCATATCATGCTGATAATTCTGAATAAAGCTGTCTTCTATAAACTTATGTAACTTATCTCAGATACATGATGATATTTCCTTGAATGAAACAAAGTTCTGCTAAAAAAACAAACAAAAACATCCTTCGAATGCTGATCAATAAGCCAAACCAATTAAATTGCTCTTTGTACTCATAACTATGAGTGTAAAATGTCACATTAATGTATCCATTTAAATGATTTCCAGATTCCTTTTTCATTTTTCCCAAATTCCGTTTTTTTCACTTTATGAATTATATGTTCAGCTTTTTAACTACATTTTATCACCTGAAGAGTGTGAGAAGTGGAAACATTCCAACAATTCAATGGGAAAATACCCCAAACTTAAAGAATATTGATACATTTGCTAAAATACTTAAATGCTTCAAATCTACCTGTAAGTTAACAGTCTGCCAATGTGTGCAGGAATCACATTTGGCTACTTGCAGTTTCCATCACCATTCAGCTGTGTGTGTGTGTGTGTGAGAGAGAGAGAGAGAGAGAGAGAGAGAGAGAGAGAGAGAGAGTGGTGAGACCAGAGCCCCGCCCTTGGTGAAGGTCACACACACACACAGCTAGATAGAGCAGCAGCTATAATACAGTAGAGACTCTGACTTTGTTCATTTGGTTCAGGCACTATGAAAACTCATTTTTTTTAAAACTGGATGAGCATTTCAGCAATTTCTGTGATATTCCGCATTTGACAGTTGATTCCATTTTTATTGTCAAATTCTGTGATTCAGTTTGTTTTCTGTATTGTGGAAATGGAGTCATTAATCCCCTGTTAATATGCAGTAAAACTACAGATCAGAGCACCTTTAACTTTCTTTAAAAATAATGCTCAAAAGAGATATGCTTAAAAAGAACCATGTTCTCTTGGTTTGTTTCTGCTCACTGCACTGCACTACTCTGCTACATATGAAGTGGAACAGTTAATCAGATTTGATGCCACAGTCTCAAAAAAGGGGACAGACCAGCCAGCCATCTAAATCCTTGTGAGGTCTCTGCAGTGCTACAGAGCTGAATTATCCTGAGCATGACAGTGTTCACACTGTGATATCTCAGACCTCTGCTCATCTCTGTGAATCTGGGCAGACCAGTCCCACAGACAGCCCATTAGCATTTCCCCCCTCACATGAGAGGAACAACTATTCATAGGTTAGCCCAGAATATCAAGTTACTAGGCTAGCAGTTCACATTCCTCAGCTATCAGATGTTCAGACAGGGACTGTGAGTGTACACACACCTCCTCAGTCATCACATCTTGGTCTTTGTATTTGTAAATTGAATGTCTGTTTTTAGTGTCATCTGCATCTTTTGGGACAGAAAAAAATGGGAGGACAGATTTTAAGGGAATTCTGAGATATGCTAGAATCAATAGAAAAGATATTCAAAGAAAAGAAATCAAATATCACAAAACAGAGTCACAGAAACAAATTACCACTGCTACTGCTACAGTGAAATAGCCATGAGATTCGGTCTCACTAATGGCTCTACAGAGCCAGTCATTTATTTAAGAACACTATAATAAGCAAGGTATATATCTGTAGAAAACCTAGAACAGGTGGGAGTAGAGATGGACCCAGGGTGGAAGCATACAAACATGAAACTGAAAGCCCAAAGTAAAATGTTAAACTTTGAATCCAGTTGCAAAGCTGTGTGTAAAAATGGTTATCAGTATCTGTATTGTTTAGGGAAGCTTTCATATTTTCACATTGATCAAACTATAATGACAATGTTGTGCTTTTATTGATTCTGTTTTGTTCTTTTTTTGGCGTCATGATTTAGTCACGCATCTCTGAAGGACAGAAATTCCTTGAACCAAATTGTTAAAAGGTTTAGTCAGCTGAATGGAGAGTTGCAGCCTAGCACCCCTGTATACCAGACAGGTACAATGGATAGCTAACTCCAATTTAAGTAATGGCTCTCAGCCCCTTCCCTCTCGTCCCAAGTTGCAGGATGGAGCAATACAAAAACAGCTTCTTTCCTGCTGCTATCACTGAGGTTGTAGCCATATTTGCACAAGGACTGGAGCTTTATTTATTTATTTATTTATTTATTTTGGTTTTATACTTGCCCTTGACCTTGATTCCAGAGGTTTTATTTTATTATGTTTTATTATTTATCCAAGTAGTTTTTATTCATTTTAATATTTTATTGATTTTAGCGATAAGTTAATTAGCTTCTCTTGCTTATGTTTTCATGGTGGAGCCCTGAGTACTGTTATCATGTTCTTACCATGTTCTGTTCTTATGATGACATGTCATGTTGTATTTGTTTGTTCGATGTTCTCACTTTGCTGCCAACAATTACGTTTTACGTGTACAAATAAAGTAGCCTGGCCTGAACTATCCTTGTGGAACAGACTCAAAAAATATAGAATTCAGTAAACTTGTCTGTCTGTTTCTTTGTCCATCCCTGCAAATAAATGAGGTGTTTAAGTTGCACGCACCATGGTATTAGCATAAGAAACCCCCAATAAAGATAGAGATAGATATCCATCTGATTCCATACTGCAGTGTTAGGACACCTACACCACTGAAACCAGAACTTTCTGTCCACATCAATGGGATGTCTGTGTGTGAGGTCTCGAAAATGTTCTCTCCTGGACTGGCAAAGTTTAGACAACTAAAAGAAGTTACTGTATCTTTTCTATTCATGCCTGCTCTCTAAATCTGATCCTGTTTACCACAGATTAACTACTAGTTGTCCCCACATGCTTCCAGTTCTGTTGAAATGGTCACTCAAATTTTAGATATCTGGGAATGTGGAAAACAGCATCACTCTGGTGCAGGGATGAATAGCATCGCTTGGACCTCTGTCTAATCTAGGTTTGAATTACTGTCTACCAACCTTTAACAGCTCATATGCACACAGAAGACTACCAGTTCTACCTTCCTCTGCAGAGTCTTACTACAGTTAAACAGACAACAAACACTATTTACACATTTGTACAAAGATGAGGAATCTAGGACTAAGCTGTCTAAGCTAAGTTTCAGTAACTAGCTTTTTCCATAGCTTTTGACTGTTTAGATCACCACTGGATCACCACTGGACTGCCATGAATATTTTAGCCATACCCAGTACTGACCTATTGGCTTTGCAATTATTATGGTAGTGTGCTTCCAAGAAGGTGCAGAAGGTAAATCAGTAATTAAGTATGACTGAACATTTGTAACCTATACTGACATATAATATATATATATATATATATATATATAGTACAGTAGTAATGTTAACCCTAACCTGGAATACGTAGTGACTGAAAACAAATTTCTCTCATGGACAATAAAAACTAATTATGAATTAGTATTTGTATTACATTTTGAGAAAAACTTAGAAGGTGAAAGATGAAAATAGCACAAATCTATATATTTAATATTCACTAAAAAGCTTTCTGGCTTTCTAACTTTCTTGTAATAACAACATATTGGTTAGTAAAGAAAGATAGCCTCATAGCAGTTTATATGTATCCCTGTGCGACTGATCTTAGTTTGAATATTTTTGATAACTTACCTGTTCCAAAGATCGCAGGGGGGGAAACTCAATGCAATCCTGCAGGGCTGCAGTGCACCCGAATGCTTTGTGCAAAGGTGAAAAAAGTAGTGCATTACAAGAGGTTGTGATTTGGCTGCCTGCTAGTTTGTTGTTCTTATTGTGACTGATCACTTTTCACCACAGCTGGATTTTGGAATCAACTTTCATTTATGTTATCACTGATCCACACTGTGTCACATCACAATGGAGCAGGAAAGCCCAACAAGAGTAAAAGCTAAAGAAAATCTCTAACTGAACTGTCAAAGGTTCAGTTACATAGTGAGTAAAATCGACAGATGGTTTTAACAAGGAGGAAGATGTAAATGTATATTATCATGTATGATCTTTATCCTATATTACAAGTATTTAAACACAGCACCCTCTATGGTCTGGGTGCACAGGTACCCATTGTCTCATGCTTTGTTGTATGTTTGTTTGTCCGCAGTCCACAATGACAAGTGCATGTGTATCCCAGCTCTGCTATAGCGTTCAATTTGTGATTAAACTTGTCCTTCTTTTTCACCTTTGTTGGGTATCACCAGATTATTGCTGCTGTTCAGTGGCTTGTTAAGAAGTGGGCAACAGTGGGCAATAGAGTGACATGATGAAAGTGTAATTTTAAGGGTAGTAATTAGAGCATGAAAATATTGTCCAGTAAAAGAAGTCAAGCACAAATAATAGTAAACATTATTTGGTTTTTAACACATTAACCATACATGAGTAATATACTTGTCTGAACCTATATATGCATTATATCCGCACCTGGATATCCCTACTGTATATCCACATGTATAATGGCTATTTCAGAGGGTTACCTTATTATGGGTCAAACTGAGGAACAAATATTTGAAATGATTCATGCAAAAATGAGGTTCACTTAATGATATGCCGACATTGTTTTGTGTGAATTGTCAATTCCAAGTAGCACTTTGGCAGAAGTGGTGAGTGCAAAGTCAGCAAATCCATACTGTCACAGTGGACACACATAAGGGAAATAAGCCAGGTTGCAAAACAAATAGAATTTGTCATTAAAAGGACATTATTTGGGCAAGGTCAGGCATAGCCAGGCACCAACCTGACATTTCACCTGACAGGTGCAAATAGCTGTATGCGGTTCAACAGTGTTAATTACTTGGTGTTGGAATTGTCCATCTGTGTTGCTGGATGAAACCGTAGATAATAGAAAATCACGGGATCATTTGCATGCTGTTTTGACACCTATCTGCTTATTTGTATCAGTATTGCATAAAGCTTTGTTTGTTTGTTTGCAGGATTACACAAAAACCAATGGATTTTCATTTAATTTTGAAATAATAATGGATTTTTGGAATTGTTTCTTATTTTTTAATATTAATACAATTGTAGTAATGAATAATATTAATATAAAGTAATATTTACTTCATTCCAGGATCACATGCTTCCACAAATATTATACAATACATGGGAAATCATTGAATGATCAGTTGAGAGAAGTATGTGATATGAGTCTGTGTGTGTGATGATGTGTGGTAAAATCTTAATTTGGAGGAAATGTTCAGTCTTGGTGGAGATCTGAACTCTCACAGAGCTTTATAGTGTGTTTGTTTCTTTGAAAACTAATAGATGGATTTTTACTTCTTCTACTTTTACTTCTTACTTTTTTTTTTTTTCTTTTTTTTTTTTTTTACCAGAGGTGACTTTTGATCTAACTTATAAACCATTGCATTTTGGGAGCCATCTGGATCAGTAAATAATCAGAAAATAATATTTATAAATAACATAATTTTAGGATTAATACACAATTTTAATAAAGAAATGCATACTGCATTTCAGGAGCATATACTTCCAGAAATGTTTTATATAGGAGGTTTTATGATCAGATGAGAAATGTACTTGTTAAGAGACCTTTTGGGTCAAATTTTAATTTAGGGGAAATGTTCAGCCTTGGTGGAGCTGTGCTCTTGGAGTGCTTTCTTTCATATCTCCATAAATGCATACCAATTTGAAATTAAAACTGCAAGCAGTGATAACGGGCCCTCGCACACCTACGCCAACTCGGGGGACCTGGCTGACGCCGAATTCCCTGAATTTCAGCGAAAAGCCCAACGGCGAGGCATTTTGGACATTTTCTCCTGTCGCCAATAGGTGGCGCTACAACAATATGACAATATAGTCCCTCAGATCTCCTCAGGACGCCGCCCCAATCGTACGTGTGTAATTTGAGGCAGAACGGATGAGGCATTTGAGACTTACAACGCTTTAGATGGCGATGGCGAGGGATCCAACTTCGCCGACCTGCCACCGGGACCACAGGAGGCAGGAGCATGTCATCTTCAGAACTGAGCATCTGCCATGTCTCTCGGATCATCAAAGTAAATCTCAGCTCCGTCTGATCGAGCCACCATACATTCAACATCAAAGTACTAAACATGTCACTTCCGGTCGACAATAGTTGGCGCTCTCACTTTCATGGAATATGATTATGAAGATGTCTTTGTGAGTGGATTATTATCATACATGTGAAGTTTGATGGAGATCGAAGCACATACACTGAACTTATGGCAGTTTCCTGTTTTCTGGCGAAACATCAAAATTCGCCGCACTGCCACGCCCATGTCGTTCCTGAGCCATAAAAGCTTTTGATAACTTTTGATCACCAAGACCTTGAGAGTCAGCACACCAAGTTGGAAGCCGATACGATGAAATCTCTAGGAGGAGGAGTTCAAATATAACATGTGCGAATGTGAAAAAATACATCAAATTTTCATATTCAAATCAAAAAACTTGGTTAAAATTTGACAATTGATGACTATTGATAATAATCACAAATTATTATAAGGAATAAATTTATTATTAATCAAGATTAATAATAATTCGGGGCACCACCCTGTGAACAGGGAACTTTAACCAAATACAGTCTCACTCGCTATGAAGGCGTAACTCGAGCACAGGCTCTCGCAACCAGCTTGGCACAATATGAACATGCAATAATGATAACCAATAGTGGATTTCGACACAATAAAGTTTAATTTCAAATATGTTAATTTCTTAACAATATTCAAACAGTCAACTTCATGTACTATCACTACTATGCTATACTACACTAGGCTAGAACAGTTCACAACACGAGTAAATGGGGTGCGCACATGCAGGCACGTGTGTGTGTGTGTGTGTGTGTGTGTGTGTGTGTGTGTGTGTGTGTGTGTGTGTGTGTGTGTGTGTATGTAAATAAGGGACAGGGGGAAGAGGGAGTGAGAGCGTGTGAGGAGGAGGAGGAAAGGGAGGGGCAAGATTGCTGACTCGGCCCACGAGTGGGTCTACGTCACTACCACTCCTTGCCCTGGAATATGGCGGGTGATTTAACCAGGCGTGGCTGATGGCGTCCTGATCAACCCCCAAGCACGACACCGGAATGGCTGAAGCAATGGCGGAGTTAGCTAGACTACGTTCTCCGCCGGTTCAGCTATATGGGGCGTGTGTACGTGTATCTATGTGCGGGTGCGTGTGGTCGGGTACACAGAACGGGTCTCAGGAGAGAAGAAAGAAAGAGAGGGAGCAGAATCACACTCACCACGTGGGGATCACGATGATCGTCTTTTATCTGTCCGGAGCGTAAGACACGGACAGATACGAAGCAATCAACCGTTTCGCACACGGGGAACAGGGGAGCACGGCGGCTCTACCAAAACAAACTAGCTACACAATACAAGAACTTGCAAATAACAATAGCGGACTCACGGTCCGTTCTTCTTCACCATACAATAGCACAGAATATGTATACATACGACAGTAAGAATCCTAACTCTGCCCAGACATTAACCTCTTACTTGGTTGGAGAGCGGATTGCGTGTCCTGTGTGGGATTCGGCTCAGCTCTGTGCGGCTCGAATCACGAGAGTTCCGTCGGGCGCACTGGCGGGCGGAACGGCGGCTGGTCCTCGGCGGTGACTTGGGGAAAACAGCGGAGTCGACTTAATTGAAGAATTCGTTCTTCCTTCTGCAGGCAACGAGGAGCTTAGTGGCAGCGTCCTCGGGTGGATCCAGGGTAGCTCGGGATGAGCGTAGATGAGGCCAGGAATCTTAACTCGTCCAGCGAGGGAAGATAGCGTGGTCTCGAAGGCAACGTTGCGTGGGGTACCTCCGATGATAACCGTAGTTAAAGCAGGAAGCAACGCGCGTTCAGAGTGTGCTGGGGTATATATACCCGAGCTGGCGTTATGGGTTGGAGGCGGGACCTTGCGTCGGTTCCGCCGGCTCTCAGCCAATCAGAGCCCAGGATTGGACTCTGCCGGATATCACACCTACTTGTGAAAACGCTAAGCCTGTTGGGAAATAGGGTCCTTTCAGGACTCCCATTGTTCTCTTTGTGGCCCCTTCAGCATGGTCAGCAGGCTTTATGGGGTACAACAGGCCTCAGCTCAGGCTTTGTGAAGTACCAGGCTTAGTAGGCCCAACAATTCGCCGCGCCACCACGCCAATTTCGTTCACGTACCATTAAAGCTTTTGATGACTTTTGATCACCAAAGCCTTGAGAGTCAGTACACCAAGTTTGAAGTTGATACAACGAAATCCCTAGGAGGAGTTCGTTCAAATACAACACGCGTGCCAATGGCCAAAAACGCCAAAATTTGCATATTCAAATCAAAATGGCCGACTTCCTGTTGGGTTTGAGTCATGGCCGCAAGAGACTTTTTCGAAGGTCTTGTCATTCTCTACGCACCCACCAAATTTCATATGTCTCGGTCGAAATAACCCCAATGGGGAGGGGTATTTGAAAATTTCCAGGGGGCGCCACCGAGCCATTTTGCTCCGCCCATTTTTGAGACCCTTAAATACGCAATTTTTTCGCGGACCTGACGCGTGTGCAAAATTTGGTGAGTTTTTGAGCATGTTCAGGCCTCGAAAAATGCGCTAGAAAGTCGTGAAAAGAATAATAATAATAATAATAA
The DNA here is from genome assembly GCA_016785225.1 of Psettodes erumei. Lineage (NCBI taxonomy): Eukaryota > Metazoa > Chordata > Actinopteri > Pleuronectiformes > Psettodidae > Psettodes > Psettodes erumei. The sequence goes on from JAFBJZ010000936.1 coordinate 261,475, forward strand.
TAATAATAAAAAGAAAAATAATAATAATCCCTTGAAATACAATAGGGCCTTCGCACTGAAGGTGCTCGGGCCCTAATTAAAACTGCAAGCAGTGATAACGGGCCCTCGCACCCCTGCGCCAACTCGGGGGACCCGGCTGACGCTGAATTCCCCGAATTTCCCCGAAAACCCTGATGGGGAGGCGTTTTTGAACATTTCCTCCTGTCGCCAATAGGTGGCGCTATGACAATAGGACGATAGTGTCCCATAGATCTCTTCAGGCCAATGCGCTGATTATACGTATGTAATTTGACGCACATCGGACAAGGTATGTGCAAATTAGAGCACTTTGATGGTGATGGCGAAGGATCCAAATTCGCCGCACCGCCACTGGACCGCCATGAGAAGGGAGCACGCCATCTTCTGAATCCAGCATCTACCTTATCTCAAGGCTTACCACAGTAAAATTTAGCTTCATCGAATTTAGATACTTGATGTTGAAAATCAAAGTACAAAACATGTGATTTCCTGTCGCCAATAGGTGGCGCTGTCACTTTTATGGAATATGATTATGCAGATGTGTCAAGGAGTGGATTATTATCATACATGTGAAGTTTGGCTGAGATCAGAGCACGTACACTGAAGTTATGGCAGTTTCTTGTTTTCTGGCGAAACATCAAAATTCGCCGCGCCACCACGCCCATTTCGTTCACGTACCATAAAAGCTTTTGATAACTTTTGATCACCAAAGCCTCGAGAGTCAGTACACCACGTTTGAAGTCGATACGACGAAATCCCTAGGAGGAGTTCGTTCAAATATAACATGTGCGAATGGCGAAAAATACGTCAAATTTTCATAATCAAATCAAAATGGCTGACTTCCTGTGAGGTTTGAGTCATGGCTGCAAGAGACTTTTCTGAAGGTCGTGGCACGTTTCACACACCGACTGAATTTCATCCGCCTCGGTCAAAATAACTTCAATGGGGAGGGGTTTATGAAAATTTCTTCCTGTCGCCAATAGGTGGCGCTATTAAAGTATGACCATATACTCCCACATATCTCTTCAGGCCACCACTCTGATTGTACATGTGTAATTTGAGGCACATCGGCCAGGGTATGTGCAAATTAGACCACTTTGATGGTGATGGCGAAGGATCCACATTTGCCCGCGCTGCCACTGGGCTGCCATGAGGCGGAGCACGCCATCTTCTGAATCCAGCATCTACCATGTCTCAAGGCTTACCACAGTAAAATTTAGCTTCATCGGATTTAGATACTTGATGTTGAACATCAAAGTACAAAACATGTGATTTCCTGTCGCCAATTGGTGGCACTGTCACTTTTATGGTATATGATTATGCAGATGTCTCAAGGAGTGGATTATTATCATACATGTGAAGTTTGGCTGAGATCGGAGCACGTACACTGACGTTATGGCAGTTTCGTGCTTTCTGGCGAAACATCAAAATTCGCTGCCCCACCACGCCCATTTTGTTCACGTACCATTAAAGCTTTTGATGACTTTTGATCACCAAAGCCTCGAGAGTCAGTACACCAAGTTTGAAGTTGATACAACGAAATCCCTAGGAGGAGTTCGTTCAAATACAACACGTGCCAATGGCCAAAAACGGCCAAAATTTGCATATTCAAATCAAAATGGCCGACTTCCTGTTGGGTTTGAGTCATGGCCGCAAGAGACTTTTTCGAAGGTCTTGTCATTCTCTACGCACCCACCAAATTTCATCTGTCTCGGTCGAAATAACCCCAATGGGGAGGGGTATTTGAAAATTTCCAGGGGGCGCCACCGAGCCATTTTGCTCCGCCCATTTTTGAGACCCTTAAAATACGCAATTTTTCGCCGTACCTGACGCGTGTGCAAAATTTGGTGAGTTTTTGAGCATGTTCAGGCCTCGAAAAATGCGCTAGAAAGTCGTGAAAAGAATAATAATAATACTAATAATAATAAAAAGAAAAATAATAATAATCCCTTGAAATACAATAGGGCCTTCGCACTGAAGGTGCTCGGGCCCTAATAATAAAAATAATAATAAAAAAAAAGAAAAATAATAATAATCCCTTGAAATACAATAGGGCCTTCGCACTGAAGGTGGTCGGGCCCTAATAATAATAACAAAAAAAAAAGAAAAATAATAATAATCCCTTGAAATACAATAGGGCCTTCGCACTGAAGGTGCTCGGGCCCTAATAATAATAATAATAATAATAATTTTAAAAAAAAAGAAAAATAATAATAATCCCTTGAAATACAATAGGGCCTTCGCACTGAAGGTGCTCGAGCCCTAATAATAATAATTCCTTGAAATACAATAGGGCTTCGCACCGTTTCGGTGCTCGGGCCCTAATAAGTGGGGCTGTATGATTAGGGCACAGACAACATAGGCTTATGATCCTGAGAAAGGGGTCCCTGGTTTGACTCCTTGATGTTTGTTGCATGTGACCCCCTTCTCTCTCTCCTAATATTTCCTCACACACCATGTCTGTCAAATAAAGGCATAAGGCCAAAAAATATTGGCAGCTTGAAAGGCTACTGATGTGCACTATACTTCCAGATCTGTTAAGTTTCCTGATGCCTCAGTTTCTATTTCTGTGGTTTGAAATATCTCATGACACAGCATGGCCCTGTATACTGTGCTAATCCTCAAATTAGCCAAGAACCTTCAGAGATGAATGTGTGAGACTTAGTTTATGTGCACAGAGTATGAACCTCGGCAGAATGTTCAGATGGCTCTTTGTTAGCTGCTCAATGAATAAGCTCATTGATAATGAGCCCGTCCAGATTTCAGCAGGGACTTCAATGAATCTGGCTGTGCTGGAGAAAAGTGTACAAAGGACTGGAGTCAAGTGCATGTGATAAATGTTCAGATAGCTCAATTTTTTTCTCCCATGTCAGTGCAGTGTGTTGTCTATTGAAAAAGCTTTCCCATGTATCCTGGCTGCTGATTGAGCCAGTGTTCTCAGTGGGTCCAATTTGGCCTGACTTTACCTGCAGGGTGATAGATGAAACTGGTCTTAGTCGCTTCTCTGTTGGCTTATGTTTTTATTCTGGAATTTGCCTGGGGTGACAAACCTTTTATTCTCTGGAGTCAACAAGGAGGAAGCAGTGTCCTACCATGGGAATTTCCTCACTCTTTAAATAATCGTCAAGCTATTATGTCAACAGATGATGAGGCTTACACTGATGAAACACAGTGAGCAGTAATACTGTGTACTGTGTTCTGGATGATGATCATTGGCTCTGTCCTAGTTTCAAACGTCAACCTAATTCAAAGCAGTCTTTGAATAAAACTTGCAGAAGTAGTATCCTTGTGACTGTCAGGATGCACAGTCTAAATATTGATCTGATATTTAGACTGATGATTGTCTTTTTTTTACTTCACAGGCAACCACTGGGTCCTGTGTGTCACAGTCATGAGTTAGTAACAAGCCATTTCTCATGTGAAGAGAAAGATGGTGTTTTGAATAAACAAAAGAATAGCTATAATATAGAACCTTATATGAATAATTTGAAGAAAGATAGGATGATCAGGATGAGACAGGAGATCCCTCAGTGTTCAGGGACACTGCCAGTAGGCCCATCGACTGACAGGTTTGATGCCACTCCAGAGGAGGACAGGCCTTTGTTATGTGATCTACTGAAATTGAAGTTATTTTTTTTTTTTTGCTTTCCTGTCTATGAGGAAGTGATGGATTGACTTTTTAGTAAAATTGCCTCTATTTTTGTTAATTTCCTCCTGCTGGATGATTATAAATAAATAACTTGTGCTTCTGGAAGGAAAGTTCTTACCCTTTGAGAGAGAATGTAGAAGACTGGGTTGTAAAATAGTCTCTTCCAAGGAGGTTTATGTGTTTGGTTCTTGGTCCTACTTCCAGTAAGTCTTCTTAAGTCAGATTTACAACAAACCAGGATCATATGCTTCCAAAAAAGTTATGTTTGGGAGATTTTTGAATTTTAATGATCATTTCAGAAACGTACATGATAAAATACATCTAGGCCGAAATTTCTGAGAATTTTTTAGCCATGGCAGGAGTCTGCACTCTTGGAGTGATTTCGAGTTTTGTTATAATGAAATGAACATTAATGAAATGTTTTATCACTGCAACTGTTGGGCACTCAGTACAATAGATGCATACGTACATACATGCACACAGACAGACAGATGGACAGATATGCTCAGATAGAAGTTGCTCTCAAGATATTTTGAGACATTTGAAGCTTTAAGTTACACGTTCTTTGCTCTGGTTAAGGGATTGCTTTTATTAATGTTGTTGTAAACATGAGTAACATCAGCCATGGTGGCTGAACAGAGTACGAGATAAGGTATAATTATGGATAATAATAACAATAATATTGGTTTAACAAAAACACCACAGCAATGACCAGATACATCAGAGATCAACATCCAAACTCAATATAAGTACAGATTCTCACTTTGGAATGTGAATTATTAATTGTTTTATTTAATGATTTAAAGTTTATTTAAAGATATTATATATATATATAGCTCAGTGGTTTACACCGCTGACTTCGGTGCAGGAGGTTGCCGGTTAGAATCCCAGGTGGGCCCTTAGGCAAGGCACCTTGCAATACATGCCTACACACCTCAATATGAGTGATACAATAAATAATAGAGTCATACTGGTTGGACGACGCCTGGGACAACAAGGTCCGTGTTAGGGAACCAGGACATCCTGATGGTAAGTTGGCTACTGGAACAAGATGTTCATGGAGCAGGACAGAGAACATGGTACTGATGGAGTGTTACTACGGGAGTAACCCCAGTGAGAGAGGGTACATGCAGAAGATGTGGGAGAAGTGGTTGCTTCGAAACCCCACTGACAAAGAAACAGCTCTTAGCTCAGTGCTCGAACATCTGCAAGCGGAAGTTGTTATCAGAACTAGAGATTGAGGGGGTACAGCGGTGTACCTCATCCATGGTACAAGAAATATACTATGGCAAGGGGGAGCCAGGACACCAGGTCAGCTTTGGGGTGGTTTCATCATCACCCCCAAATATCGAGATTGGGTACCAAGCCCCAAAGCAAGACAAACTGAATGCAATGGCAGCTGACCTGAGAAAGAGAATCATGAAGTCCTGGAGGAACTCAACTACCTCCTCCTTGCCAAGGACAAACAACAGACCAGTCTCTACTGCAGGATGTAAACACAGCACTTCTAACTGCCCCTACCACCACCATCACTGAGACCAATCAGCTGATGTATGCAGCAGCAACAGTAATCCTAGAGATGCTTGGCTACAAGATGAACAGCATGAATAGTAGCCAGAAGGAGCGAGCCCCATGGAGGAGAAGGCTAGAGGCAAAAATCGTGGCGGCATGGAAAGAAGTCAGCCTCCTAACAGAACTAAGCAGGGGTGTGAATGTAAGGAAAGAGCTGCCCAGGAAATACAACAAGCTGCCCACAGCTGAGGCACTGGAGACTGCTAAGCAAAGGCTCACAGCCCTAGCTACCCACCTAAAGAGGTAGACAAGAGAGGTAGAGGCCAGGAGAATAAACAGGGTGTTCTCCACCAACCCAGCTAAGGTCTACTCTCAATGGCAGGGTAACAGGATGGCAACGGAGCCCCCCTGAGCAATACTGGAAGCGTATCTGGGAGAAAGAGGCAACCCATAACACCAATGCCCAATGGCTGAAAAACTTATAAGCAGAGCACAGCCAACTCCCAGAACAAGACCTAGTGCTCATCACGCTAGCAGACATCCAAACCAGAGTGTCCAAAATGAAGAAGAGCTGGACAGCCCCAGGGCCGGACATGATACACGCCCACACAGATGAACCAGCTGCTAATATCGGGAAACCACCCAGAGTGGCTAACCCAAGGCCGGACAATCCTCATAATGAAGGACCCCCAGAAGGGAACAATACCATCCAATTACCGGCCTATAACCTACCTCAGCACCACATGGAAGCTCCTATCAGGCATCATAGCAGCTAAGATGAGTAGGCACATGGAGCAATACATGAGCAGAGCACAGAAAGGTGTAGGCAATAACACCAGAGGAGCCAAACAGCAGCTACTGGTGGACAGGGCGATTGCCCAAGATTGCAAGACGAGGAACACCAACCTGTGCACTGCCTGGATTGACTACAAGAATGCCTATGATTCGATGCCACACACATGGATACTCGAGTGCCTAAAGCTGTACAACAACAATAGGACCCTAAGAGAGTTCATCCAGAGCTCGATGAGGCTGTGGAACATGACTCTGGAGGCCAAACTCAAAACCAATTGCACAGGTGAGCATCAGATGCGGCATATACCAAGGAGATGCTCTGTCCCCCCTGCTGTTCTGCATAGGCCTAAACCCCCTCAGCCAGATCATCTCAAAGAGTGGCTATGGGTACCAGTTCCAAAGTGGAACAACCATCAGCCAGTCTGCCAGCCTGTCATCTACATGGATGACATCAAGCTGTATGCAAAGAATGAGCGTGACATTGATTCCCTGATTCACCTCACTCGGATCTACAGCAAAGACATTGGGATGTCATTCGGACTAGATAAATGTGGGCAGATGATATCTAGAAGAGGAAAGGTGATCACAACCAAGGGGGTTGACCTACCTGAAGGGACCATTGCAGATGTGCAGGACAGTTACAAATACCTGGGGATCCCACAGGCAAATGGTAATCATGAGGAGGCAGCTCGAAGGCCAGCCACAGCCAAATACCTCCAGAGGGTAAGGCAGGTCCTGAAAAGTCAGCTGAACGGCAAAAATAAGATCCAAGCCATTAACACCTATGCCATGCCAGTGATCAGATACCCGGCTGGGATAATATCCTGGCCACTGGAAGAGATACAAGCCACTGATATCAAGACAAGGAAGCTCCTTACCACGCATGGTGGGTTTCACCCTAAGTCCAGCATCCTGAGGCTGTACACAAAGCGAAAGGAGGGGGGCCGAGGACTAGTAAGTGTCAGAACTACTGTCCAGGAGGAAACGACGAACCTCCAGGAATACATCGAGAAAATGGCCCCCACCAACTCCTAAGTGAATGCCTCAGGCAACAAAAGCCCAGAAGGGATGAGGAACCACTGGGCCTATCATGGAAGGACAAGCCCTTGCATGGCATGTACCACTGACAAATTGAAGAAGTGGCTGATATGGACAAAACATACCAGTGGCTGGAAAAGGCTGGACTGAAAGACAGCACAGAGGCACTAATCATGGCAGCACAGGAACAGGCCCTAAACACCAGAGCAATAAAGGCCAGGATCTACCACACCAGACAAGACCCCAGGTGCAGGCTGTGCAGAGAAGGCCCTGAGACAGTCCAACACATCACAGCAGGGTGTAAGATGCTGGCAGGCAAGGCATACATGGAGCGGCATTACCAGGTAGCAGGCATAGTATATAGGAACATCTGTACAGAGTATGGACTGGAGGTCCCAGGGTCCAGATGGGAGACACCTCCAAAGCTGACAGAGAACAAACAGGCCAAGATCCTGTGGGACTTCCAGATCCAGACTGACAAGATGGTGATGGCCACTCAGCCTGACATAGTGGTGGTGGATAAACATCGGAAGACAGTGGTAGTGATAGATGTAGCAATCCCCAGCGATAGCAACATCAGAAAGAAAAGAACATGAGAAGCTCAAGAAATACCAAGGGCTGAAAGAGGAGATAGAGAAAATGTGGGGTGTGAAGGCAACAGTGGTACCAATAGTGATTGGGGCACTAGGGGCGGTGACCCCCAAGCTGGAAGGATGGCTCCAACAGATACCAGGAACAACATCAGAGATCTCTGTCCAAAAGAGCGCAATGCTAGGAACAGCTAAGATCCTGCACAGAACCCTCAGACTCTCAGGCCTCTGGTAGAGGACCCGAGACTGAAGGAGACACCGCCCAGGTGGGCGAGAGGGAGATTTTTGTGTGTGTCTATTTGTGTCTGTGTGTATTATATAATATATATTATATATTTAAAGACAATTCAGCCTTAATTCTTGCATAACAGATCTCTGTTACTGTACTTTACAGGAGTCAGATTTACATTCACCAATAAGAAAGTTGCATGTGTGAAACCCTAGTAACCAGCAATGGAGCTCTGGCCTGCTGTGGCCTGGGTCCCACTGCTGACCATCATCCTAGATCTTCTGAAAAGCTCCCACACTAGAGACTTCACTGAACAAGATATCATATTCCTCCATCCTTCAAGTAAGTGTCCATCTTCAAACAGCGCGCAACATTATTGTTTGTTTCACCTCTTTTACCTGCTCAAAATGTGGACAGTTTTCTCTCGTACCTGAAGACAAGCAAGATAAGCATCCAGCTACAGTCACCATGTAGACTTCATCTACATGCAGCTAACACTGAGCTCAGAGTGGATACATCTGAAAACTGAGAATGATGATTGGAACCTGTTCAGTCATGGTCTGGAGCTGTAAGACAGAAAAGTACAGTGGACACCTGTCTTACTTTCAGTGTCTATTGTCAATCAAGATTCAAGATTCAAGATTTTTTATTTGTTACATACACAATCATACAGTGTACAATGTGCAGTAAAATTTGTTTTGTACCTGCTGAGTATGTGCTTTTTATTATTTTTTATTATTTTAAATAAATAAATAAGTAGTGCAAACAGAAAAGAAAAGAAAAAAGGAAAGAAAAAGATAAACAGATAAGTAGAAAACTGGAAAACCTGTGCAATGTTGCTGTGATTTTAATGTTCAAGATTGAGCGGTTGGATGATTTGCGGAAATAAGCTCTTCTTCATCCTCTCTGTCCTGGATCTCAGGCAGCGGAGACAGCGCCCTAATGGCAGAGGAGAGATGAGACATTGTCTGGGGTGGCTGGGCTGCTTAAGGGTCTTCAGAGCCCTAGTCCTGCAACGTTTTGTGTAGATGGCCTGCAGGTTTAGGAGAGTGGTTCTAATGGTCCGCTCTGCTGAATGGACCATCCTTTTAAGAGCCAAGAAGTCCTGCTTTGTGCAGCTCCCCATCCATGTTGTGATGCTCCCACACAAGATGCTCTTGATAGTAGTGATGGGAATTCCGGCTCTTTTTAGAGAACCGGCTCTTTTGGCTCGGCTCACTAAAAAGAGCCGGCTCTTTCGGCTCCCAAACGGCTCTTCAGATTTTTTTGTTGCTTTAATTGATATATTACCAATAATAATGTAACATTATGCACAAAATGAATTAATAATTAATTTAAAAAATGTATTATACTACTATATTATAATAGCCTTTATTTTTTCACTCTACAGTGAACTTTTAACTAATTTAAATTTTAACTTTTTTATAAAATAAAAAATAATAAAAATAAATTATAAAATACAAAACAATTTTAGCTTTTTATACACAACAAATTTAAAGTCAAACAACAATACAGAATGATGCTGTTGACACTGCAGCAGCAGCAGGAGCAGCAGCAACAGTTACAGATGACACATTGGCACCTTCATTAATACCAGGTTCAACTGGTCGCTTCTCCAGTGGACCTGTTGGGTGGACAGTTCTCAGGTGCCTGTGGAGGTTGTTGGTTGAGTCGGCTCTATATGAAATTTTGGTCTTGCAGACAATGCACTCTGCTTTGGAGCCATCAATATAATTAAAATGAGTCCAAATTTGGCTCCCTTTCCTGCTTTGACTCATTTCTTTTTTACTTACTTTCTTTCTTTTTGTCCTCCGTATTGCACTGTCTCTCCTCTCTTGACCCGTTCCTGTGCTCACTGTGCTGCTGCTGTGTGTGTGTACCCGGCTGTCGCCCCTCCCCCCTCTGCTCAGCGCACTAAGCAGCGCAGACACAGAGACGACGCCACGCATATTGACCAATCACGTGCGCCTTCAAGAGAAAGAACGCGAGAGAGAGAGAAAAAGCGTCTCGAAGGGAGCTGGCTCCTGATTTGTGGGGAGCCGGCTCCCGTCGTTCACTTCAAAGAGCCGGCTCATAGAGCCGTTACGTTCACGAACGACACATCACTAACGGGGACCCCATGAGATGGGAGGACGCCATTTTCAGAACTGAGCATCTGCCATGTCTCTGGCCTCATCAAAGTAAATCTCAGCTCCGTCTGATTGAGCCACCGTACATTCAACATCAAAGTACAAAACGTGTAATTTCCTGTCGCCACTAGGTGGCGCTGTCACTTTTATGGATTATGATTATGGAGATGTCTCTGGGACAGCATTGTTATCATAAATGGGAAGTTTGATGAAGATGGGAGCACGTACACTGAAGTTATGGCAGTTTCCTGTTGTCTGGCAAAACATCAAAATTCGCCGCGGCGCCACGCCCAGTTCGTTCACATACCATAAAAGCTTTTGATAACTTTTGATCACCAAGGCCTCGAGAGTCAGTACACCAAGTTTGAAGTCGATACAACGAAATCCCTAGGAGGAGTTCGTTCAAACACAACACGTGCGAATGGCCAAAAATGGCAAAAATTTGCATATTCACATCAAAATGGCCGACTTCCTGTTGGGTTTGAGTCATGGCTGCAAGAGACTTTTTCAAAGGTCTTGGCACGCTCTACGCACCCACCAAATTTCATCTACCTCGGTCGAAGTAACCCCAATAGGGAGGGGTATTTGAAAATTTCCAGGGGGCGCCACCGAGCCATTTTGCCCCGCCCATTTTCGAGACCCTTAAAATACGTAATTTTTCGCCAGACCTGACGCGTATGCAAAATTTGGTGAGGTTTTGAGCATGTTCAGGCCTCGAAAATGCGCTAGAAAAGTCGTGAAAAGAATAATAATAATAATAATAATAATAATAATTTTTAAAAAAAGAAAAACAATAATAATCCCTTGAAATACAATAGGGCCTTCGCACTGAAGGTGCTCGGGCCCTAATTAAAACTGCAAGCAGTGATAACGGGTCCTCGCACCCCTGCGCCAACTCGGGGGACCCGGCTGACTCTGAATTCCCCAAATTTCCCTCAGGTCTCTTCAGGACGCCACCCCAATTGTACGTGTGTAATTTGAAACAGATCGGATGAGGCATTTGAGACTTACAACGCTTTAGATGGCGATGGCGAGGGATCCAACTTCGCTGACCCGCCATCGGAACCCCAGGAGGCGGGAGAATGTCATCTTCAGAACTGAGCATCTACCATGTCTCCAGGCTTACCACAGTAAAATTCAGCTTCATCGGATTAAGATACTTGATGTTAAACGTCAAAGTACAAAACATGTGATTTCCTGTTGCCAATAGGTGGCGCTGTCACTTTTATGGAATATGAACATGCAGATGTCTCAGGGAGGGGATTATTATCATCCATGTAAAGATTGGCTGAGATCGGAGCACGTACACTGAAGTTATGGCAGTTTCCTGCTTTCTGGCGAAACATCAAAACTCGCCGCGCCACCACGCCCACATTTTTTGCGAGCCATTAAAACCTTTACCAACTTTTGATCACCAAGTCCTGGAGAGTCAGCACACCAAGTTTGAAGCTGATACAATGAAATCTCTAGGAGGAGATCATTCAAATATAACACGTGCAAACGGTGAAAAATACGCCAAATTTTTACATTCAAATCAAAATGGCTGACTTCCTGTAAGGTTTGAGTCATGGCCCAAGAGACTTTTTTGAAGGTCAGGGGACGTTCCACACACCTACTGAATTTCATCCGCCCAGGTCAAAATAACCTCAATGGGGAGGGGTTTTTTAAATTTTCTTCCTGGCGACAATAGGTGGCGCTATGACAATAGGACCATATAGTCCCATAGATCTCTTCAGGCCAGTGCTCTGATTATACGTGTGTAATTTGAGGCACAATTGACAAGGTATGTGCAAATTAGAGCACTTTGATGGTGATGGCGAAGGATCCAAATTCGCCGCGCCGCCACGGGGCCGCCATAAGGCGAGAGCACACCATCTTCTGAATCCAGCATCTACCATGTCTCAAGGCTTACCACAGTAAAATTAAGCTTTATCGGATTTAGATACTTGATGTTGAACATCAAAGTACAAAATGTGTGATTTCCTGTCGCCAATAGGTGGCGCTGTCACTTTTATGGAATATGATTATGCAGATGTCTCAAGGACTGGATTATTATCATACATGTGAAGTTTGGCTGAGATCGGAGCACGTACACTGAAGTTATGGCAGTTTCGTGCTTTATGGCGAAACATCAAAATTTGCCGTGCCGCCACGCCCAGTTCGTTCACGTACCATAAAAGCTTATGATGACTTTTGATCACCAAGGCCTCGAGAGTCAGTACACCAAGTTTGAAGTCGATACAGCGAAATCCCTAGGAGGAGTTCGTTCAAATACAACACGTGCGAATGGCCAAAAATGGCCAAAATTTGCATATTCAAATCAAAATGGCCGACTTCCTGTTGGGTTTGAGTCATGGCCGCAAGAGACTTTTTCGAAGGTCTTGTCATTCTCTACGCACCCACCAAATTTCATTTGTCTTGGTCGAAATAACCCCAATGGGGAGGGGTATTTGAAAATTTCCAGGGGGCGCCACTGAGCCATTTTGCTCCGCCCATTTTTGAGACCCTTAAAATACGCAATTTTTCGCCGGACCTGACGCGTGTGCAAAATTTGGTGAGTTTTTGAGCATGTTCAGGCCTCGAAAAATGCGCTAGAAAAGTCGTGAAAAGAATAATAATAATAATAATAATAATTTTTTTTTAAAGAAAAATAATAATAATCCCTTGAAATACAATAGGGCCTTCGCACTGAAGGTGCTCGGGCCCTAATAATTAAAACTGCAAGCAGTGATAACGGGCCCTCGCACCCCTGCGCCAACTCAGGGGGACCCGGCTGACGCTGAATTCCCCAAATTTCCCTCAGGTCTCTTCAGCACGCCGCCCCAATTGTACGTGTGTAATTTGAAGCAGATCGGATGAGGCATTTGAGACTTACAACGCTTTAGATGGCGATGGCGAGGGATCCAACTTCGCTGACCCGCCACCGGAACCCCAGGAGGCGGGAGAATGTCATCTTCAGAACTGTGCATCTACCATGTCTCAAGGCTTACCACAGTAAAATGTAGCGTCATCGGATTTAGATGCTTGATGTTGAACATCAAAGTACAAAACATGTGATTTCCTGTCGCCAATAGGTGGCGCTGTGACTTTCAAGGAATATGAATATGCGGATACCTCCGGGAAGGGAGTATTATCATACATGTGAAGTTTGATGGAGATCAGACTACATATGCTGAAGTTATGGCAGTTTCATGCTTTCTGACAAAACATCAAAATTCGCCGTGCCGCCACACCCATTTCGTGCGCGGGCCATAAAAGCTTTTGATAACTTTTGATCACCAAGGCCTCGAGAGTCAGCACACCAAGTATGAAGTCGATATGACGAAATCCCTAGGAGGAGTTCATTCAAATATAACATGTGCGAATGGCGAAAAATACGTCAAATTTTCATATTCAAATCAAAATGGCTGACTTCCTGTGAGGTTTGAGTCATGGCTGCAAGAAACTTCTTTGAAGGTCATGGCACGTTTCACACACCAACTGAATTTCATCCGCCTCGGTCAAAATAACCTCAATGGGGAGGGGTTTTTGAAAATTTCTTCCTGTCGCCAATAGGTGGTGCTATTAAAGTATGACCATATACTCCCACATATCTCTTCAGGCCGCCACTCTGATTGTACGTGTGTAATTTGAGGCACATCGGCCAGGGTATGTGCAAATTAGAAAACTTTGATGGTGATGGCGAAGGATCCACATTCGCCGCGCCGCCACTGGGCTGCCATGAGGCGGGAGCACGCCATCTTCTGAATCCAGCATCTACCATGTCTCAAGGCTTACCGCAGGAAAATTTAGCTTCATCGGATTTAGATACTTGATGTTGAACATCAAAGTACAAAACATGTGATTTCCTGTCGCCAATAGGTGGCGCTGTCACTTTTATGGAATATGATTATGCAGATGTCTCAAGGAGTGGATTATTATCATACATGTGAAGTTTGGCTGAGATCGGAGCGCGTACACTGAAGTTATGGCAGTTTCGTGCTTTCTGGCGAAACATCAAAATTCGCCGCGCCACCACGCCCATTTCGTTCACGTACCATTAAAGCTTTCGATAACGTTTGATCACCAAAGCCTCGAGAGTCAGTACACCAAGTTTGAAGTCGATACAATGAAATCCCTAGGAGGAGTTCGATCAAATATAACATGTGCGAATGGCAATAATTACGTCAAATTTTCATATTCAAATCTAAATGGCTGACTTCTTGTGAGGTTTCAGTCATGGTCGCCACAGACTTTTTTGAAGGGCATGAGACGGTACACGAACCCAGTGAATTTCATCTGCTTAAGTCAAAATATCTTGAATGGGGAGGTGCTTGTGAAATGTTCTTCATGTTGCCGATAGGTGGTGTTATGACAGTATGACCATATAGTCCCATATATCTCTTCAGGAAGCCATTTTGATCGTACGTGTGTAATTTAAGGCAGATCGGATGAGATATGTCCAAATTACAAAACTTTGATTGTGATGGTGAGGGATTCAGATTTGCCATGTCACCATGCCCACATTTTTCTTGAGCCGTAAAAGCTTTTGATAACTTTTCATCACAAAGGTCTTGACAGTCAGTAGACCTAGTGTGAATCAGATGCGATGAAATCTTAAGGAGGAGTTCATTCAAATATAACACGTACAATTGGTGTCAGCCTTGTATGAGCGAGTTGCAGTGTGTGATCTTCAAATTACAAAGCATGTCATGTCATGTTGCTAGTCAGTGGCCCTGTCATTTTTATTGAATGTGATCATATTGATTTCTGAAGAGAAGATTATTAGGTGTTATACTTATAGAAAACAATTTTATACAATGGGTGATTTATAGGGAAAAGCAAATTGAAACATGCAGTGGTGACATGCAGGCATTGTATTTGGTTTTTATCAGTATTTTGTGTTCAGGTATCTTTTTCTTTTGTCGAGATGTGTACAAACATCAAGTTGATCAATGCCAGTGTTTGGTTACTCATTTAGATATAATTACTGTAATTAATGTCAAATGATGTAAATAAGCCTTGCTGGAATAGGAATGTATATAGGAATAGGAATGCTGGAATATACTGTATATTGTGTTACATGTTACAATGATTATTGTTCTTGAAACTATTAACTATATTAACTTATATATATAACTTATATATTAACCATTCTTGAAGCATTTGTTCTTTGACTTTTAATACATGGTTGCCTCCTGAACTTCCTTCTTGTTTAATTGTATCTATTTCTTACATGGACACATGTTTACTTATGTTGCTGATGTGTGTGTCTCAGAGGCACACAAACACAGACCCACACACGCGCACACGCTGCAATAGGAGCTACGGAATTGGAGTCAGGGCATGCCATTTGGGGCTGCATTTTTGACGTGCTTTCGGCGTGTCATTGTGCGCGGTGGGTTTGGGTGCGGTTGCTCAGCATGCACATATCAAAATTTCTGTGTGAATTTTTCAGTTTTATTTAATGTTTTTGAAAATGGTTACATATTGCCCAAATTCTGTGCGCTGCCATGGGGATGCCATTCGGCGGGAGTGCGCTATCTTCAGAATTGAGCATCTACAATGTCTTGACGCTCACCAAAGTAAATTTCAGCTGCGTGTGATTGAGCTGCAGTGTGTCAACATCAAAGTACAAAATATGTCATTTCACGTTGCCAATAGGTGGCACTGTCATTTTTATTGAATGTGATTATGTAGCTGGTGAGGAGAAGACTGTTAGGTGTTATACTTAGAGAAAACAATTTTATACAATGGATGATTTAGAGGGAGAAGGAAGTTAAAACATGTAATGGTGACATGTAGGCATTTAACTTGGTTTTTATCACTACCTTGTGTCCAAGTATATTTTTTGTTTGTTGAGATGTGTATAAACATCGAGTTGATCAATGATTGTCAGTGTGTGGTTTCCCATTCAGATATAATGAGTGTAGTTAGTGTCAAATGATTAAAATTAGGCTTGCTGGAATATGAGCTGTGTAAATTGTTTGACTTGCTATGTGGTGCTTCATTTTTTTGTCATGAGATTAGTTAGATTCAAGGGAGTCACGTCAGGTTACTTTTGAACATCAGTAGTTTAAACTGCTGGATAGCAAAACAAGGCTCACCTTGAAACATAGTTTTTGGAGCTGTTGGAGTCACTTGTGATCATGATATGAAATGAAGACACATGAATAGTATAAGTTTGAAAAAAATGTTCAATACAAATTGTTTCTTAACTATATACAAGATGATAAGTACAAAAAAAACTAAAACAATATAACTTGGTCTGTATAAAACTGTACATCTAAATACACAAAAGGAAAATCCAAAAAGAAAAATAGAATCAGTCTTGATCCTCTTCTGTTTGGACAGCTGCATCAGTGACATCTGCAAAAATAGATAGATCATATATTTTATTTAGTGATTTAACTATTTCTATTTAATTTAGTATAATAACAAACCAGTCTTAAAGTTAGATTGAAGATTATTTTATAACAACAGTTCATCATGGTTTAGACAAAAAGATGAAATTAGCAATTAAATATTTTTACAATAACATACCATCTCGAGCGAAGACAGCAGAGGCCTCAAGGACCTCCACCTTTACTAATAATTCTTGCACTATTTGTTGCTCTTTTGTCAGCTGTTTCTTGAGGAGCTTGGTTTTCTGCTCCTCTGCCCTCCTCAACCTTACTTGTTGGGTCAGTAGTTGCATGGTTCTCATGGCAGTCTGCAAAGTACGCTGGTATAATTGCTGCCTGTTTACTTCTTCATCACGGCATGCATACTGTAAACACAAAACAACCAGTGTAGTTATGAATCATGCAACCAATATATGTATAGGAATTCAGTAATATTACAATATAAAATCTATTAAATTTAATTTTCTTAAATGTCATATCTTCCAAAAATGGCTCAATGTGACCCAAATGACTGTTTTCATTTAAATATTAGATCTTTTTTGCCTCAGTTGTCCAGAATCACATGAATAAAGTATTTACAACATCAGCAAAACACAAATAATACTTACACTTAAAAGTTGGAAGGCTTGTTGGATTTCATGAACCTGGGGATCATTAATTGTAGGAATCTTGGAGGGGGAGCTGTTTGCCATTATCTAAAAAACATTTAAAGAAGTGCAAAATGAGTTCACCACACAGAAGATACAAGAAATGATTTATCAACAAATAGTACATTTAATTTGATAAATCTTAACCATGAACAATACATATATATGTTGTTGAATATTTTTTTTTCTAAATACACTGTAAGAGGGTACTGGTGAAAACAATATCAAACCTTTTACTTACAAGATAAATTGTGGATCTAGAAGAGACGACTTCAGTGGTGCTTGGTAAAATGTTGAAATACTGTCTGTGAAAGTCCCAGTTATAAAGTGTTGCTAAGGAAAGCCCAGGTAAATCGAACCAATCAGAGCGCAATAAAGGAAAACAAAGGATTTGTAGGTATGCCAAACCAATCAGGGCACAGGAAGAACAACAAAGGTTGGGGTAAGGACAGGAGTCAGTAGGAATCAGCTGACAAGAAGGAAAAAATGAAAAAGTTAGCAGTGGTTAATCTAAATTTTGCATGTGTACATTTCAACAAAGCTTAGAAATGCACATCAAATACCTATTGGTTGAGTTTTGTTGGTTTTACTGAAGTGCTCCACAGGCTACTTTAGGATTTCCCTGTAGGAAAATGTATCGTCGTGGTTGGTCTATGGTCTGTAGAGAAATATTATTTAGTTATTTTTACTGATGTGTGTCAGTTTTTAATCATACATTCATGACTTCTATTCAGAAAAATACTTGATTTTGTTTTCAATTCTGAAGATTGTGATTGCTTTATTTGTCCTGGTCATAGTTACCAAGGCAAAATAGTAACTTGCCAGACATGAAATGAGTTGGGTT